>CM031239.1:533483676-533578763 GCA_018340775.1 Taxus wallichiana var. yunnanensis | reverse complement strand
CGAACCGCAAGGAATACCATAAGCTATGATAAAAAGAATGATGATAAATCTGAAATATCGAGTAAATTATAATATTAGCATAAAATTGGTACAATCTCACCCATGAGGTACTTAGTGTTATTGACTTCACTTGCATTCCACAATACTATGGGAGAAACTTCCACAATTACACCTCTTAATGGCTTCTTCAACACACCTTTAAATTGATGGCTTCCTTTACACATACTCATACAATATTTCTCACTACTTCTTTCTACATGCTAAATGAGGGGGTGGCCTCTTTATTTATAGACTTCTAGGCTTATCCATCTTATCTCTAAGATAGGATAATAAATCCACTCGACGGCAGAATCATATTACATACCTTAACTCTTATCTGTACATACGTAAAGCTTATCTTTAAGATAAGATAAACCTTATCATTTCACATGGGTTCCACATTTTTAGACTTTTTACAAATAAAATATACAAAATATTTTTGACCTCCTCCTTGTCCTTATTACAGATATAATATTTCTAATTCCTAATCATGTGAGACCCTACTACTCTACTTACCCCAACTTTGACATTTTAACATTCTTTGGACCACTTACTGACAACTATTTACTTTTTACCACAACATTCCCTATTGTACTTTTAACTATTGGCCCCGTACTATACATTATTGGTGGTGTAAATGCGGCGGCGCCGTTATCTTCTATGACGGCTACTTCTACTAATTATACTTATGACATCCTATTCCTAATACATACATTAATGAAATAGAAATTACGGAGGAAAATTTTAGTGTCGATGGTCCAAGCCTCCACTTCCTCGTTGAGTTCTTCTTCCTTGTCTTCCTCTAAGGTCGAGGTAGGCTTTGGAGCTGCCACATTTTCAATTGTGTGTTATCCCTTGGCGGCCTTGGGAGCATGAACTCATTCTCCATGTACTTTCCCTTTTCCATCTGAGTCTTAAGCTGGAGATAGATAAGCGTAGCCCCACTATTCCCAATAACCAAACTTACTAGCTTTATACTTATTACATCAGAAATAAGCCTCTCAATGTAGGTAGATCAACCTCGATATACATAAGTTTTCCTTAAAGTATGGTAGTCACAGTATACCTTGTTCGCGTTATAGGTTAATCGGTGCGCATTAGTAAACATGTGTACCACTTCCCAGAAGTAGTTTTTGTGAATGCGTATGGTAGTTTGTGGGGACTCCATGTCCCATCCTTCATTGCAAACCACGTGATGAAAAAATGTTGATATATTGCAAATTGTATGGCCTTGCCGCTTACTAAGGGTAACTCCTTTGGAATGTGTCATTCCTCCTCAAAGGCCACGTGAAGTCGATCATACCACAATTCCACCCCCTACTTGAATGGACCACTCATTGATCTTTCACATAGATATTTTGCAAACCTCTCTACGAGGGACTTCTTTTCCACAGGGTATTCCCAGATTTTATTGTTCGGCCTATCGGGCACTCCAATTTGTACAAACACAAGTGATAACAAAGAGTGCCAAAACTTATCTTCTCACCTACGCGCACTTCCTCAACAATTGTATATGCTATGTAGCCAACTAATTTTTAAAATTCTCCTTATGAAATCTTCTTGGCAATGTGTAGCCACATGGTGTTTACTTGTGACCACCTTTCGTGATCATTTAGCTTGATGAGTAGATGCGTGGCCGCTTTGTGTCATAGGGTACTTCTTGACTTGTGGATATCCATCCGTGTAGACCCTTCGTGTACCCCAACTCTAAGCAATTACCATAATAGCTGCCTTATCGGTTAGATCACCACTAACCTTTATCCTTGTACCCTTGATCTCTTGTCGATGTAGCAATTAAGGTCATTTGTGATCCTTACCCTCCATCCGTGAAATAGAAGAAGTCCTCTATGGACTCTGCTCATCAATAGCTGGTATAGATTTTCTAGTTTTCCAAAGTATGGGAGTTTGTATAGTTGGTATACCCTATATTCTTGATAACTTTACTCTGACATCGTCGTAGGTGGCGTGTCATCAGCCGTTCACTTCTTGGTCTTTCTATTGATGCAAGGCATCGATTTCCTCTTTGTTGTTAGTGGTTCGATGTTTGTAGTCATACACCTTTCATCTGCGAATATGGGAATCCCGATCCCACTTGACAAGTTTTCTTGGATACTACATTTCGAAAAATTGCTCTTGGGAGCATCTTAAAACTTCGACTTCCACCTTCATCTTCCCCTTTGTTCTGCTCCAGGTGCTTTCCTTGGTGATGTGGTAAAAATCTCACCTTTTTTCCCCTATCAAGTAAGCTCTTGTTCCACTAGCTCAAAACCGTGTGCCTAGTTTCTTCTCAATGCTTATGCTTCACTCAAACCCTTCTCCGATGGGGGCCAAGCCATACATTGCACAAATCTTCTCTCCACCTAGTTTCACAACTCTCACTTTCACCCAACACATTTCACTCGGTTTGGTCACAACTAGCTCGCTCAAATACTTGTGATCACAAAGGTATAAATGAACCCTCGTCACGTCTTTATATAGAGTTGCTAAAAGTTAGTGCATTTATTGCTCCTTTACCTACCACCGATCCTCCCATTAATTGACCATTTCCCAATTTACATGTGTGATCTTCATACATTCCACATCTATAACCTTCTAGCATGCCTTCCTATTTTCTAGCTATAGACCTCCTTCTACGTGCTTCCATGTGCCGAAGGACCTCGCCATTGTGCCTTCCTCTATAGTTTTACTGTATGACTTACCTCATGTTATATTGTTCATTCATTTATTTCCAGTTATGGTATTACCTAGAAGCAATTTTATTTCTAGCAAAAATTTTATTTCAAGATAAATCATCATGTGACAGTATTTTCTTATGTGTACCCATTTTTGAATAACTACCCCACACTAAGGGTATGTCACGATCCTCACGTGCTATAAAAATACTTGATTGTTATCGAAGCTTAGGTGCATGCAAATGCACTTATTACACAAAACACCATGAACTAAATTGACAAAATATAGCGACGAAGAAGGAAATACATTAAATGAAATATGGTAAAAGGAAATCTAATCTAAATGGCAATCTTGCCTTATTCTGAACACTAAGAAGACTTATTTATTATAGGGCTTGACCTACTCCGTTAAAACAACCGGGTAACCTCGCGCGTACCTTTTGAATGATCTATGTCCAAATTTTATACTTCTTCATCATCCACTATGTAGACCATCTTCCCCTTATCCTTCTCGAAATGAAACACACTTAAATAGTTTGACATCGGTCTCATCTACTTCATCAAAATGTGCTCTGAGTGCGCCTCACCAAACTTGACATTTGAATGAGTTCTTGACCTTTGCTTTGTCTCTTATAGTCATACGCTTCATAACCCATAATGCCTCTTTCACTGGAGGTTTAGTGGAAAAGTAGTCAAAAGTCGGATAATTCCTACGAGTCAAGTCTTGCCAATTTCAATCTCCTATACGGTTGTGCATAAACATATCAAGCATGTGTGTAGCCTTACAAAGTGAAATAAAGTTTGTCGCCCCATAGTGAAGGTGGTAAACATCCTACCTCTCTTTCCAAATTCTCTCAAACTCACGAACATGGTGTTGAACGGGTTGATTACCATGATATATGCATATTTGAGTAGGCACATTTCTCCTAAGGAACCGGGTTGTTAGAGAAATTCTTACTTCGTTCCATTACATGAGACTATCCACTGTGAACCATCGGTACGCGTTGTTGTCCGCGCGGTGTATACTAACATATTTCTTTTGTCCACTTAACCCATCCACTATTCCTCCATGGTGCGTAGGAATACCATAGGGTCTCCTTCTACAGTGTAGGGGTATGGCGTTATTACCTATCCTCTGTCTGATAGGGTTTTCCTCTCTATGCAGATGCACTTCTTACTTCACGCTTGACCATCTAAGTAGGTGTCATGCGCCCAATTATCACAAGCAATACTTATAGTATCACTAATAGTGTCTGCCGTGCATCATCCCACGAGAGGACTCCTTCCCTAGATGGATCAAGTACCTTTAGATCTCGAATGGCGCACATATAAATTCTATTCGAGGTCTTCCTCACCCAAAGGTTGAAATAAGGTGCAGATTTCCCATGCTGTCGAAGGGATAATAACTCGTTCTTCCTTGTTCTCAAAACTTATATACCCTTTTGAACCATAGATCGGCATTGTTTGCATAACACCAAGGGTGCCCAAATACAATGTTGGGAAGATTTCTTCTTACGTAAGTGCTTTAAAACCTCAAAGTCCCTAGTGAACTTGGCCCCTTGTATAGTAATGGATGCATCCTTTAAAACCCTGATTGGATTGGCCTTAGTCCGATTAGCCATAAATAGTACATTAGAGGATGGTTGTAATGGAGGTTTTCCCATCTGCACCCATGCATCTAAAGTAAGCACATTAACTTCCATGCTTGTGTCAATCAATATATTTCTCAAAAGCCACCCATCCACAACAGCATTTAGAGTGATCTCCTTATCATAATCAAGCTATGAGGATGGATATTATCATCAAATCTATCATCCATTCTCCGTACATGCACGTGGAGTTTTCCATTTAACCAATTCCCTAGTAATGGAATAATATTCTCTGTTGAAACATCTTGCATACTTCTTTCAAGTCATCAACATCATTTGGACCATCTCATTGCCCTTTTTTGTTCTGACTTTCATGACTATTCCTTTAAACTTTGTATTTCACCACCTGAATATTTCTAATCACCTCCATGGTTTCCTAATAAACCTCCTTCGATGTGTCGAATCTGGGTATCTTGCATGTAAAACCTCCTCCTTAGTAATGGTAGGCTTATGTTGTAAAGTTTCTTTGGCATGCGTAGCTTTAGCACGTGTAGTAATATTCACAATTATTATCTCACATTTTTGGTGCCAACCTTAGCATCCACTAATTTTCCATGGCACGATGTATTCTAACCATCCATGCACCCATGTTCTCATGTTTATGTTGCTTCTACTAAGATGCTCATATAAGTACGGGGAACTCCTCTAGTTATGATTCTTTCGAAAAAGAACAAGTAATATTCTGAGGGCATTCGCACCTATAGTGGTCAAGAGATCCACATGTATAACACGTTCCATGAGAAAAATCACCTCATCCACCACCACGGCCTTGGCCCCCAAATCCACCCACAGTACCTCGACCCTGCCTGATCTCCTTCAAAGCACGCCCCTCATTCGATTCTAGTGCCCTTGAGTGTGATCATGATCATGGTGCTCACTTTTACTTTTAGAGTTATCTCGATATTCACCATCTGTCATACACGATATCAATGGAATCATGGATCGACCAATCAGACTTTGAAGTCTTTTGTATTGTGAGTCGTGGACCAAAAAATCTTACAGTATCAAGATACATTCTTTCTTCTTTTGCGTGTTGTAATAATGGGTAATGGCTTGCATCATGGTCTAAATGACATATCTTACACGGTCTAGTAATAATAAGCATGGCGATCTATAGGAAAACTATCCTTAGTGTGCCCTTCCACTTCACAATTTGCACACCAAATCCCAATGCGCGTCTTGTGTCTGAATTGGCGATAGTTTCTCCACCTTTGCTTTTCCATAGTTTGATCTAAGCTTCTAGGAATGGGCTCACTCCATTATCTATACTTCTGACTTCCTCGGTGTGCAACATTGCTTCAAGTGCTTCGCATGGATCCGTATATGTCTTATGTTACAATGCCCTCCTAAAAGGTGTGATCAAGCCCCCGATGAACCAATATGCATGCTAGCTTGCATGAATATCATATGAAATTTTAGACAAGAGAATTTTGAAACAGGCATCATATTCCCGAACACTCTCAGTAGTGCCCTGCTTAATATCCTTGAGTGGGCCTATACTCTTCTACTCGAACTTAGGGATGTAAAATTCCTTAAAGAAATCATCCCATAATGTTGCATAATCTATGAAGTCTAATCAGGGTCAAACTTCCTATACCAACTGTGTGCACATCTATGCAACGTAGTTGCAAACTAACTTGCCTTGCGCTCAAAATCCATGCTCCCTTTGGCATGCCATAGTATCTCACACATGTGCACATGCTCAAAAGCATCTTCTATTCCCCTATACTATGGAAGATGAAGCGACATCTCTATGTAAATATTATGGGGTTGGTGAGGACCATGCCCACCAAATCCAGAACCTCTTGTGTTACCTCTTCCTCTAGACCCACTAGATCCACCAGAACCAGAACCACCTATGCCCCCTGATCCTCCACTTGTAGCCGGAAGTGAACTAGAGGATGTACTGCCATGTGTCCCAACAGTGGTGCTAAATTGAACTCCTACAGTCTGCGAGGTGGTACTACTCCCAGAAGTGAGTCAAAAGTTTGCGTGCTTAAGTTACAGTGTCGACAGCCTTTTTGAAAAGGTACCTCCAATAAAGGAATACATCATCTATCCGGCCATGGATGTATTTGTTATTTCATTCACTCTTGTTCTTCTATTTCCCAAACTAGCTTACTTTGACTAATGGTTGTGCTAGATCTTGGAAAACCAAGCACAAGGGCTAGGTTGCAGGGTAAATTCAGATATGCGCTTGTGGCCCATGTCATCTCTATCGGCACACTCTCATAAGAGGGCAATGAGGGTTCCTATCATGCTTGCCCAAATGGGGGAGTTCCAGATGCTCTAGCTCCATGCCTTCTACGTGATCTCCAAATCCTTCATGAGTCATCTCTCTCCTCAATGTCATTAGATTCTGTGATCTTGCATTGTTTATCGACTCCCTCTCATGTGCCTCATCGTACTTAAGCCACCTTTCTTCTCTTTTCCTCTCTACCGCTAACTCTACCATCCTTCACCAAACTTACTCCTACCCTCGCGCGTGGTGGGGTTTAGATATCCATAGGATTTTCTTCCAAATTCAAGGTTACCATAAATATTTTGATCACCAGTGGAATGCCTTGCAGATAGGTTCCCCTGGGATAACGAAAAAACTAGAACTTAGCTACCTCCGGGAAAGAGTAAGTGGAAATTGAGTATTCCAAAATATAGCTATTTAGAACACCAAAGAACTAAGTTTCCACAACACGTGTCCAAATCAAATCAACATCATAGGGCCTAAAATTCTTCCTACGTCCAAACAAGTGTGTGATACCTCCAATTCCTTTTAGACGCATAAACAACCAGCCACTCATATAGCTCTATCAAAAAGATAGCAAAGAAACTCTCATATAAACAATCATACAAGTTCTGCTCCACCCACGTGCATGCATCAAACTCAGATCCAGTGTTGAATCTCTCGAGTGTATTCTTCTTCCAGATCTACTATCCACTCCTCAACACTTGATAGGGTCAACCGGTACGTCTTCATCACAAAACATCCTAAAAATAGCTGAAAAGAGGTCTCGGCAATGGAACTAATGATGCAACCTAGAATTTATTGTGAATAACCCAGGCACATTGGCACATCACTCAGCTTGAGCTGAGCACTCACCAAGCGCATAAAGTACCAGGTCCCTCTTTAGAGTTGCTTGTACAAGATGTTAGTGTGATGATGTTAAAGCATATTCAGATCCATAACTAAACATAAACATTCCAGTGCATAAACCAAATCTAGATCTTAGAGAATCATGAACTAAACAATGACCATAATAAGATTAACCATACAAAACAGTTGATTAGTTATGTCTAACACCATTATCCACCAATATACTCCATTACATTAAGCATTGTAAAACACGAGACTCTTCTTACACTATGAAGTATCTCCATGAGTCATGCGAGGCATCAAAACCAACGGCATAACTCTCAAATATTCACTCCTACTAAACTACGCGATTCAATACATATTTATAGAGGTGGGGACTTGCCCTTCACCACCCATGCACTTCTCAAAATAGGTCGCATACTGATAATAGCCATGTGCCTTTACAATAGCATGCTCACATGTAAGTGTTCTAATAATAGATGTCTTATAGTTAACTCTAAGAAGAAATCCTATTATTAGCTTAAACTATGCATGGTGTTTATCAACCACTTGTTCCCAAAATACAATTGTGTGTAGCGTAAGTCTTCATCTCTGTGTGTGCTTTGCTCGTTATCTCCAAAAATAGCCCTTATCCATAGAAACTTGCTAAGTCTGAGCAAAGTTGTCTGGCGCGTGTTTCCTTTCCTATCTTCATGTGCCTTCAAATGCACCTTGTTCCCGTGCATGCATCCTTTGTGTGTCTTCTTCTTAGAGAAACATTACATCATCGCTCAACAAAATATCAAAGCTATCCATGATTTACATCATCGGTGGCTCACAATGTTACCCGATATCTATAACGCCTTTGTTGAGCATTATCAGTTAGTCTTCCAAGTTCAAGAGGCAGCGAATGAGTGAGTTTCCACCTTGCAACAATGTATCGAGGTGGTTCCAATCAATCTTTCTCTTAAGGAGCATGACCGTTACAATGTTCCTCTTTCTTTGGATGAGCTTTATGTTGCTCTATTATGCCTTTCATATGATAAATATCTATAAATGGAAGGCTTTCCTTATGAATTCTATAAAGCAACATGGTCTTTTGTAGGCCTCAATCTACTTCGGTCTAAAATGAAGCTCTCCAATCTAATTCTCTTGGGAGTTTCATCAATCAAGGAAACATCAAATTCATCCCTAAGGTTGGCAATCCAAAGCAAATTACTAGTTAGAGGCTTATCACCCTGTTAAACATCTCACACAAAATTCTTGTTAAGGATCTAGCTCTTTGCATTGTTGATATTTTACCTAAAATTGTTCGCCTTGAGTAGATGGGTTTTGACAAAGTCCAATACATTCTAGATAATCTTATAACAGTTTGGAAAGGAATGGAATGGGCCGATTGTCTTTGTAGTGACATTTGTTCCTCAAAATTAACTTTGAAAATGCTTCTGAGCGTATCGAATGGCCATTTATTTTGGCTATGCTCATAACCTTAGGATTTGGAGAATTTTTCACGTCGGTGGTATAAACTTTGTTCTCCAATATGTTTTCTTGCCTAATCATCAATGGGCATAAGTCTAATGCAATTGGCTTCACACTTTATCAAAGCAGGGTGCCCTCCTCTAGCTAGCATTTTTGTTTTATCCGTTGATGCCTTAGGCTATCTTATTACTCGTTGTGTTGATCAAGGTCACATTCAGGGAATTTTACTTCCAGATCATGTGACTCAACTTATTAATGGTCAATTTATCGATGACTCCTTTTTACAATTGTTGAGTTTGAGCAGAATGTGGCTACTTTTTTTATAGCCTTGATACTTTATGTCTTACCTCAAGTTCCAGCATTCATATGGCTAAGATGTTGAGCTATCAAAAAAGTTGTTGTCCTATGCCAGACTAGTTGAAAGCTTACCCCTATAAGTGGATTAAAAGAGGTAAACAATTTAAGTTCATGGGCATTCCTTTTTCCTTTGATAGTGATTCCGCCACTCTATGGAAGTATGTGATTGACAGAGTTGAACATAAAGTTTCTCGTGGTCTTCTAAACCCCTTTCCTTGGCCGGTAAATTCCAGGTGTGTACCAATATTATTACAGCCACCCATGTTTATTAATCTACGTGTTGGTTCTCTTCACATGCCTCCTTTGCCAAGCTTGCTGCCAGCTTTCTTCAGGACTACCTTTGGTGTAAAAATTTTGGCTCAGCTGGCTTTCATCGGGTGGCCTGGGAAGTATGTTGTCTTCCTCGTGATCAAGGTGGAATGAGAATTATTGATGTTTACAGGAAAAGTGTGGATTTATGTTCTAAATGGATTGTGTGTTGTCTTGCGTGCAATAAAGCCTGGAAAATTCTTTTTGACATTGCATTGCTTCTGGTGCTCCTTATGGCAAAAATGTTGGAACAATATTGGGTTGCACACTTTAATTATCACTAGGGTCTCGGTCAATATTTTTGGCACCTTCATTGCCAAAATCATATGGAAAGGTTTTGAATCGGTGGAACCCTTGTTGCGTTGGCTTGGCAATGGATTTCACATTGGGCTCTCTTTGATTCTTAAATTTATGGTAGTCTCCCATCATCGTTGGTGATAGTCTTCCACTTGTTGAAACTCCGGGAATAAAAGCTCTTGGATTTATTGCAAAGGGATTCATACGATATAGGATTTGGTCTCTCGTAGAGACTGGGTTCCCTAAATCGAGCTCAAGACAAAATTTAATCTTTCCAATTCGGACCTCCCATCTATCTGCAGAATTCAAGAATTGATGCCTAATGTTATGCTCCACAAACTTGGGCTTAAACCCTTAGATGCTTGGTGGCATGATTGGCAATGGAATCATGATATTTCCTTTCTCTACTATAACATTGACACCATTTACCAGCTATTGATCCCCATCTTGCCTACCATTTCCAAACTCAACACCCATTGGGTCTGCACTTTGCATATCTCTGATCCACCGGCTTGCGCAGCTTTCCGTGCTTGGAACTCCTTTCTTGAGCCTAAAGTTAACCATTTTCTTTGGTGCCTTATTTATCAGGGCCTTCACGTCGGCAAATTTCTTAGTCACACTAGCATCCCCAATCCTAAATTCCCTTTTCTCTCTAAACTTGAGTCTTTTAAGAATTTTTTTTGGTCTTTCTCCCATGCTTAGGCCATCTGGTCTTGGATTCATTCGCTCTTTCAACTGTACCACCCTAAATTCTTTCAATGGTGTCTGCTTTGTTTGGTGACGTCAGCCCGTGGCCTAATTATATTGATACTCTGTGGTAATTATTTAGAGCTTGTATTCTATTTCATATTTGGAAAGCTTGAAATTCTATGTTATTCCAAAATGATCAATATGTTGCTTTATTTTCCACTAATGACAAAGTGGTTATATTTCTCTTACATGCGAGTGCATATAGATTCAATCTCAAGTTGAGAAAGTTATTCTAGAGTTCGCTCATTTACAAAAGTTTCTTCAAAGCGGGGGAGTGTGTCATGCACGATGAGTTTGGTCCCTCCAGACCCTTTTCCACTGTCATCTCGACCCTCTCCGCCTCGATAAAGCAGCGCCACCCAGGAACCACATCACAAAAGCCGCTTTCACAGCCACTACTCCGCCTCTCCCCGGGGTCACCCTTTAGCTTTGTCCTCCTCTCGGGCCGGGTCGTATCCCTCCTCCGAGGGGGAGGGCATGGTTATCTTTCTATTGTGGGCCTCTCCTCCACTTGGCATGCAAACACTTGTTTGCTCTCTACCCCTGGTTGGGGCATAATTTTTCCTCTATAGATGCAGATGTCTGATCAAGATGGTTGACTGGTGGATCCTCCTTCGTCTAAGCTGTCAAGTGGAGTGTTCATTCCTCCCTTGGATGATCCTTATCCTCCTTCCGAAGTGGCAGCATGTGCCTAGTGCTCTCTACTTTTGTATTTCTCGTGATTTTGTTTTCCCTTTGGGCATTTTACGTGACCTACATGGCATTTTTGTGGGACCATGAGTTCTCCATCACCCCTACTAATGTAACTCTCTTTTATTTATTAATATAATGGAAGTTCCAATAGTAAAAATAAATATTTTAATTTATTTCATCGACAATTAAATTTTTCCCGAAAAATTTATCATGCAAACACTATATATGGGACACTTGTAGCTTCCAGGAAAAAAAGACAAAATTAAAATCTTTTGTCAAATATATTGGCGCCCTTGTCCTCCTAACACCATATCAAAATTTCAATGTCATTTTGTTTATTTTAGCATATTTAATGTTTGTAATGCTTTTTTCAGCCTATTAATAGTATTCCAATACATATCGCTAAGGTATTTCAGATTTGCAATGCTCTTCCTCAACAATTTATGGTATATATTTGAATAAAAACAAAACAATTTCCATCTCTTCAATAGATGGTGCACAGGCATTAAGATCCTCCTAAATTAATTTTCTATAACCTTCAATTTTTCATTGCCACTTCCAATGAGCACCTTTGAAATACACAAATTAGATCAAAAAGGAAATAAACACCACCTAAGTTTATCTTTAAGCGCCCATGAGTAGTTTTTAATGCCCCAGGAAAGAAAATGGCATCCTTTTGTATCACACTCCGGAAATTTTGTACAAACTAACAAGTGCATATGAGTTGAAACTATCTTTGGAGAGGATAATAAAGTTAAGTTTGTTGGGGTTGTAATTTATTGTTATCTTAAATTGCTTTATGGTTGTGTGATGGGGAGGAAAGAACAATAGAGTACAACTACAACATTTGACCAAAAACATTTCTTATTATGCATTGATGGATGTCCATAACCTATTGTAAAGCTCTTATTTTGCCACAACCTATGAGTATGTTGGCCAAGGTGAGATGGTCAATTTGAATATCCGTTTGTTACATTTGGTGAAGGAGTCTCAATAGATCTTGCAGATGACCATGTCTTTTGTAAGTTGCAATTATGATATTCCATTAAAAATATCATGTTCCATCATTTGGTCAAACACCTAGAATCCATCTATTAAAGCTCCCATTTTGGCATTTAAATGTTCCCTAGACATTTTGAACAATGTCATATTGTGAATATCCTGAAATCATTACATTCCATGAGATGACATCTCTCTAGGACATTTTCTCAAAAGCTTCAAATGTCTTATGTATGCTTCCACATTTGACATACATATCAAATAAGGTTTTGCATTTCGCAACATCCAAAGCAAAAAAACACTTTTTATTATGCCTTGATGGATGTTTGTTTGTTGCATTTGGTGAAATAGTTTCAATGGCTCCTATCAGAATTTAGTCAAATAGTTCACATGACCACAACAAGGCCACCCATGACCTCCAACAATGGTGGCTTGGGTTGGGAATTAGTTTGCCGAGTGGGTAGGACCAGATTGTCAATACCTTGATTTTTGTAATTTGACACAACAAGCAACATAAAAAATTGCCTATTCTTAATCTCACATTTGGAAGAGGTTGGGAGGATGCTAACAAAGTTGTGGCTTACGGCTTTACACATGTTGATTGTATTTTTCGAGAAGGTTCCAAGACCTTTTCAACAAACCCATGTTGTGCATATGATATGAGTAATGTAGTCCATGAGGCCACATTTCTTTACACGATTTAGTCAAATAGTTTACATGCTTCCATATTTTGCATACATATCTTACATAGAACTTGCAACTATTACATAGAACTTCGTAACTAATACATATCGAGAAAAGTGCCTTCTTCGTAATGCTTTGGAAGATGTCCACACCTTACTTCAAAGCTATTTTTTTGGCATGGATTGGGAATATGCTATAAAAGGTGAATTCGTCACATTTGACACCTATTGGCTGCATTTTGTGAAACTAAGTTCTTTTGTAAGATGTAATTAGGATTTTCCACGAAGTTGCAAATAACAAACCACCAAAAATGTATTGAAATATCTAGTAGCATCTTGATTTCCAGCGGGTGTTGGATAGTAACTAGATTGAAATGCATTTGAAAGCACAAAAATATGTTGGCTAGAGGAGGTGGCAAATATTGTGGACTCTAGCTTTACACCTACAGATTGCATTTACTTGAAATATTTCAAGGTCTTTTCAATAAACCCTTTTTGTACATATCACGAAATCATTATGGTTTTGAAACCATATATCTCAAGAATTTTATTGAAGCAGTTCATATGCATCTACATTTTTAAACATATATGCCAAGGCACTTGCAACTAAAACGTCTCGCCAACAAGTCCTAATTCATAATGCTTATATGTTTGTGCCTTGTTTCAAAGCTCCATTTCTATAACAAACTAGTAGATGCTACCAAAGGTGAACTAATCGGATTGGACACCTATTGGGCACATTTGGTGAAACAATGTCAATGCTCTGCAATAGTAGGCGACATCTACCAAAATTCCTTCTCTATAATGTTTCGGTGGATGTTAGATTAGCTATTTCAAATCTCCGAGTTTTACACTTTGGTGGGAACATGCTAAAGCAAAGGTAACTCGATCACATTGACACATCTTTGGTTGCATTTGGCAAAACAATGTCAATGTGTGATCGCGATCTCTTTTGAGGATGATGATAGGCCAGCTCCGACTTTACATTCGAGGGATTCATTGCATTTTATAAGACCCTCATGTCATCGAGGCATTTTATTGAACATTTCATCTGCCCTATTTTAAATCTCCCATTTTGGCGAGTAAGCTGGGAATGTTGGGAAAGGTTGTGGTGTCTTTTTTAAACTGTTGATGGAAAGGTGCAAAGGTCCTTTCAAAAACATTCCATGAAGCCACATTTTTTTGGGCATTAAGTCAAACAGTTTGCATGCCAATTGCATGCTTCCACATTTATAAAGCTCCCAATTTGGTGTGGGTTTGTGATTACCAAATGCATTTAATATACCAAGAAATAAATGTATTCTCGCAGAGCAACAAAGGCATTTGGATCAGTCTACTCATATATATTTAGCCTTTGTTCCATCAAGAGCTATATGGATCAAGCCATTTATGTGTCTCCTTCGTTTCAAAGTACTCATTCTCCTAAGGAAATGAACCAGAAGGTCTGTATGAAGCTACAAATTAGGGAATATGGGACAACTTAAAGACTTGGTCAAAGATAAAGTTGCAATTCTAGGTGAGGTTACACCAAAAGGAAGCACCACGCTTTACCCAACCGCTTAAAATTGTCACTCCCAATTCTACGTCCTCCATCTAAAAAGATTACTCAATAGAAGGTGTGTTGTCCTCTCGAAATTTCCCTCTTTTAAAAAAGTTTAAAATTGAAAAAAAAATTGAGTTAACACCTTTTTTTGTTGTTCTATTAAAGGGAAAAGTCAAGAATTTTGAAAAATCTACATTTGTTGGAGTCATTTGTGAGATTTACTGGAGTCATCGGATATTTTTTTCCCATGTGTCCCATGTTCATTTGGGCTCTCTGTTCGTTTGGTCGGTGCTTTATCTTAAACTTGTTTTCTTGCAGGCCCGTCGGAACTTTTTGTTCAAACTGTCTCAAGTTAGTTCAGGCTCCCTATTCACCTATCGCCCACGTTGGCCACATCACGCACTTCACGTACTTTGGTCCCTCATGTCCCGAAAGCATTTGTGTTTTCTATCCCCGCATTACCCACATCGGTCGGATCACGCCTTCACGTCCCGCGTGTCCCAAATGAACCAAAGGTCATTCCGGCTAATTTTTCCCACTCTTCCGATGCCTACTTTTTGAGTTGGTGGATATGAATTTAATGCACATTTATGACCTTCTCTCTCCTAAAATGGCTATTTAATAAACTGCCCCTACGCATTTTTGCACACTGCTTTCCCATTACCAATTGCTCATACCCTTGTAATTAAAATCTCTGTGTGCGTACCCATTCCTTCTACAATTCCATCAAGAGTTCAACTTGTAACTTTGTTTTTCAAATTGCTATCAACATGAAGATTAAATTCCAAGGTCAAGAGCAAGTTTCACCACTCGAGTCTTTTGTTCGATATCAGGGATAGTGAAGTTCATCACCTGGACTTTGGAGATTTCTGGACTAGGTTGACAGACCTGAACCCCTCTCCTATGGCACAAATGATTAATGATAGTGGCTTGGCATTTTCCGTTGGTTTCCTGATCTCAGTGCAATGTGTAGACATGGTACTCGCTGTGCAGTGCTCACTTCAACCCCGACTCGAGCGAACTAACAAATGTGCATGGGAGCTCATTGCCAAGCTTAATGCGGCCACCATTAGTGCTACCCTAAGGATTCCCGAAATGGATAATTCTATAGTCATTTCCTAGAACCAAGCATAGGCACTCTTCAACCAGGACAGTGAAAAATACAAGGCAAGGGTGGCTAAGTCATGGCTAAAAAACCCTAAAAAGGGGGCATCTCATTTATCCAAAGCTTTGTTTCATGTCGATTTCAATGAGGAACTATCAGATTTCATAATCTTGCTAGCTCGGGTCATGGGCTTACCCTCTACCAACGAGTTCCATTTCTGGATGTGCCCACTTATTAACATGGTGTGTGAGGGCACTCAGAACATCAACTGGGTAGAAATCATCAGCATGAACTTGGCAGAACAGTTGTCCAATGTACAAAGCAAACCAAGAAGTTTTACATGACTTCTTATCTGATGTATACCCTAGCAGCATCAAGGCAATGGTTTGGCTTCACATATATTGATGCTCATAAGGGTGATCCTATATATGCTTACTACCCTCAATTCACCCTGGAAACTAGTAATCGCAACTTCAGGAGGGTAAATGATGCTTTCACCATGTACATTGCAAGACTTCTAGAGAGTGACACTGCAAGAAGGTTCTCTGATGAAGCCATGAGCCTAATAGTGAAGTACGGTGCCTACTTCATCCAGTTTAGGAAATTCTCTTATATCAGGCTAGCAGGTTATGAGAGCACCCCTCTCAAGCTCCCTATGTTCTGTAGTGATAAAATGGCCTTGATCGAAATATGTAGGCAATTGGAAAAGTTGCACAGAACCTGCAGGGATAAGAAAATCATTGCTGTACTTCCTCATATCTTTGGGAATCTACACATGCAAGATGGCTCTGGATGCACAAAACATGGAGAGAGCCCTAGCTCCCATCAGTGTCCATTTCTTCAGGCCAAGAACTTGTTTTGACTTGAATAAATTTATTGAGCAGAACCTCAGAATCAATTACCATCATAAGCGCACACAAAAGACTATTGGGTTATGTTGTCTTTGATGATTTTGAGGCAAAGAGGAGACATTATGGCAGGTTTTCTCTTCAACTGATTCAAGAGCTTAACTTGTACCAAGTTCCTGAAGGGCTTTAGGATGACAATTTTGACTTGTTATCATATGAATATGACACCTTGATCAAACACACTCCCTTGGAGGATTTGGATTGGTTCAAAAAAGAGAAGGACGATCTGGCTAAAATACTAGCCCCTATCCTAGTAAGAACCAAAATTTGGTTTGACAGAAGAGTTTGCGAGCATAGAAAGCATTCAGGAGAGTCCTCCTCCAAGGACACCTCAACACCAAGGAAGGAGGCACAGACACCCAGTTCAGAAGTACCTGTATAGACTCCTCCTGCCTCATCAACTAAAGGGCCTACATCCTCTACTCCTTCCTCATCCACTCAAGTGTATCAGAAGAAAATCAAGGAGGTCAAGAGGGAGCCTGTTGAAGAGGATCCCCTGATAAAGCATTCAAAATTGCCCTCAGGACCAGAGAACATTATTGTTCTTAGTGAAAGTAAAGAGAGTGAAGTGCCAGTCTCGTAGCGCTTGAAGCCCTAATGACTATAGAAAAAGAGATCCAAAGCACCGAGCCTCCAAGTAAGATTGGCTCCTCTTTACCAGAAGCTTCCACTGCCCCACTCACATCTCAATTAGAGGAAACAGCAGTGCACACTTTGAGTGCCATGAGTACCCTTTCTCTCGGTCCTCTTGCCCCCTCTTCTCCCTCCTCCTCTTTCACATGGGTGCACCTTTTGTTGATAGTAGAAAGAGGAAGTCTTCTTCTCAAATTTCAGGACCCAATTTTGATGTTGTGGTGGCCTTATTGGGCACTACCCCTCCTGCTCCTGCCAAGAAAGCCAGGACCACCTCAATAATAGTATCAGATGCTCAGGGTCAGCAATTCCTGGAGATAGCCAAGCCCAAGGTTGACAAGCCAGAACAGGATTTGCAGGCGTCTGATCTAGAGCTTTCAAGGATCCCCATGGGAGAGTCCACCCCTGAAGGTGAGATTCACAATCTTCAAGAAATAGTCACCAGGGTCATTGGGAGAGTGGAAAAAGGGCAACAAACTATAGAGCAGCTGGAAGAGCAGGCTCAGGTTCTTGTAAGTTTCATCAAGTCATTGATGTCCAAGGATAAAGTTTTAGACCCCACCCCACTGACTACTCTTCCACCACCTGTAACCCTCGGCCAAGATTAATTTCGAGTATCAAGGATATACACAGGTACTCCATCTATGGAAGGGCTATGGAGGCTATGGTGGATGATATGCTTGTTACAGGGTTGAATTTCATTGGTGAAGCCTTCAAACTCAATGAGAAGGTAAATAATCTGCAACAGAAACTCTCCTCCACTATTGGAAATATAGATAAAGAGCTCAAACTCTGGAGCAGCTGTATAGTAGACCTTCGCCTTATGGGGCAGACTGATGAAAATCTTTTAATGGCAAGCAAGGTCTTTGATGATGTAAAAGATAATTTTTCAAAATCATGGGTATACAGTGTGGAATGGAAAATCAAGGTGCTGGAGGAGGCTTTGGGAGAATTGAGAAATAGCTGGCAGAAGGGTGAGGCCTTCAAGACTTTGGTGGTATCTGCTTTTAAGGATATCCATTGCCACCTCCATGATGAGACCTCAGGTGTGCCTCTCTCCTGTAGGAAATTAAAGCTCAATTCAGAGCTTTTGTCAAAGAAAATCTGTTCAAAGAGGATTCTATCACCAAGGAAAAGATGAAGGAAATCTGCTCTCTCTAGTCTACTATTGAAGAAGCAAGCAAGGATTACCATACACACGTCGAATTTGACAAAGAGATGGAGAAATGTCTCAGATTTTGGACTCATTCTGCTGCCAACACATCAGTTCCACATGGCAGAGACATAGCAGAGGCTTTAAAAAGGTTTAGGCACAGCAGATCCTCAAGTCAGTGGGCCCTTCTCAATCATGAACACTTGTCTTCTCCTCCTGAATTCTCTCCCTCTTTCTTTTCTCATCTCGAACTTATTGTAATTAGTTGGGGTTTGCGTTGAGCATCCCTTTAACTAAAGAACATTAATTAAAGAAGTAGTTACCAAGTGTAACTGATTTGTAAAACTATATAATGGTCTCCCTACGCCATTTTGAGGGGGGAACTTGGCTTATTTTTGAAAGTGTAAGAAATAGTAAAGCAATCAATACAAAAGGATATTCTTTCTTTGTCTATCTGATTCCTTTATTCATGGTTGTCTATTGAGTATCGTTAGATCATTTGTCTGCATTATGTCAAGAAGCTTTGTATTCTTGTAGATGTTATTTATGGAACTGTGTGTCTTTTCAATTACATCTCATTAATTCAAATGCAAATGGTCTTATTCCAATTCATTATA
Organism: Taxus wallichiana var. yunnanensis; assembly: GCA_018340775.1. NCBI lineage: Eukaryota > Viridiplantae > Streptophyta > Pinopsida > Cupressales > Taxaceae > Taxus > Taxus wallichiana. Next base: position 533,559,807 of record CM031239.1, on the reverse strand, counting down.
TTCTGGCACACATAAGGAATTATTTTGTCATCTATAATTCTGGAGAATGTCTTTTTTCTCATTTCCATGTCTTCATTCCTTTGTACTTTTGTGTTGATGATCTATTTTATTTTCAAAACGCTTTCATGATATCCAAGTTCCACAATAAAACTATGCTCTGTAACATGTGTAAATAGGTTTTTCTTTTGAATAAGGGAACCTCTCCCATTAAAGAGGAGGGACTCGGTCCCCGATCATTGCTCTCCTTGTAGTCCTTTTCGATGACCAACAAGGTGTAAAGTTTTGAAGAGCGCATCTTGATTTCAAGGACTAAGAAATGACAGAGAGAATAGGTTTTGCTACCATAACAACAAGAGCACACAGAGCTATGTGAGCTTCCAAATTGGCGAATGAATGCAATCTTGTTTCGAGACTATGAAAATTGGCCAACGGAGGGTTTTTAAGGTGGATGAAGATTTCAGTAATGATAAAATCATGTTGGTAGCAAGAGAGTAGCTGATGCACAAGGCGAAGAAGAACATATGGGTGAGCAGTAAGATAAATACTTGTATGATATCGTAAGAATGATTAATAAACCCAAGTTGGAAACCCCAAGTTATTATAGGAATTTGAATCCTACTGAGAGCTCAATGATTGGATCATTGAGTTACGAAACTATTTTGAATACGAAGGCATGGAAAACCTGGGAAGCAAGTTTTTCTCATAGGTTGAAATGTCACGCATATTTTTAGTGGGATTATATACAAATTGAATGAGTGAGTAAAGATAGAACCAAAATTGGGATATCTATTAGTTACAAAATCGAAATCCAAATGCATGCTTATAGACTAGTAGTTGAATTTTGTTTAAGTAATCTTGTAAAAATTGTGACAAAAGCAATTGAGTGTAAAATATTGCACTTAAGAATTATATAGAGTCGTTATCAAAGCAAATCATGTTGAGGATGACACCAAGGTGGTATCACATTATGTGAACAAACTATGCATATACATTTATGATGATTTCATTACGATCCGAATGTAATCTGCAGAGGAAGCCTACCAAAGTGTGTACTCAAGGTGGAAGGAAAGTTGTCACATAGACAATGAGTAGCCATGCGAGGTTGAGGAAGGTTAAATACATATACATTCTAGATGTAAAGAGAATGGGCATAGAGAAATTGAGTGTAAGGACACATAGAATGATGGTGGGATGGCAGTAAAAGAAATGATGCAAGTGTGTATGTCGTGAAATAAGTGGATGAAGAGAGTATTGCTACACAAACTCTCATAATTAAAAGAGTTTTTGAAACCAATGGAGGAAAATAGTCCCACACAATGGAAAAATTGTTCAAAACCTCATATAAGTTGAGAGGAAAATTTATAAGGTGGTTATTTATCGTCATAATACCAATAACTTGGTGTTGTAATATAAGATCAACAAAATGAGTCTAGAGAGATTATGGTATCAAGTCCCCTACAAGGTATTTTGGATGTTAAAGGGACATCAAATCTTGGTGAATGAGCAATGTCTACTAAGTTTCCATATCAAGGCAAAGAAGGATGAGGTAATGTGTGATGTAATGCCTATGGACATTCATCACATTTTGCTTGGTAAACTTTGGCAATGAGATAGAAATGTTCATCATGATCATAGAAATAACTACATGTTGGTGAAGGATGGGATAAGACAAACTTTGATTCCATTAAAAGAAAATAGTGATGATGTGGAGAAGAGTTTTAGATCTTGATGATTTCAAGGAAAAAAATTCTTGAGAGAAGTGAATAAGGACAATGCATGTTTTTCGCTCATAGTCAATTGAACCTTATGCAAGTTGTCTGCGCAACATCAAGGGATGAAGCAACACTTCCATGGGAAGTGAAGGATTTTTTGAGTGAATTTCTAGAGGCTATTTTAGAAGATTTACTAGACATGTTACCACTGATGAAGAGTATAAGTCATCACATTGACTTGATCCTAGGTTCGGAGTTTTCCAAAGAAAACGACATATAAACCGGCATCAAAAGAGAATACTAAAGTGCAAAAGTAAATTCAAAGGTTGTAATTTAAATTTTTTAATTAGAGAAAGTTTGAGCTCATATGTGGTACCAAAAGTTCTAGCACCAAAGAATAATTTAGAATGGAGAATGTGTAGTGATGGCAGAGCAATAAACAAAATCACGGTTAATTATAGATTTCTATTGCCACATATTGACTACATAATGGATTGTCTCATTGGAACACAATAATTCACGAAAATAGATTTTATAATAGACATCACCAAATCAACATAAAGAAAAGAGATGAACAAAAGATCACATTTAAAGCATGAGGATTGTATAAGTGGTTGGTTATGCCATCTAGATTGACTAACGCATTAAAAATTTCATGCGACTCGTGAATAGGATCCCGAACCTATTTTTGGGTAAAATTGTCATAGTTTATCTTGATGACATTTGGATATTCAGTAGGATAAAAGAACATTTTATACACTTGCAAAAAGTTTTGTAGCTATTACGAGAGAATAATTTGTTACTAATTCGAAAGAAAATTAGTTTTATGAGAGAAGAGCTTACATACTTGTGTTATGTGATTTCATGAAAAAGTTGGAAGATGGGTCTAGAGAAGGTGAAAACTATATTGGATTGGCCAATACCTAGGAGTAATTTTAAAATGTTAAGCTTTCATAGTGTGGCAAGTTTCTACAACAAGTCTGTTTTAAATTCCAATGGTACATGTGCACCTATCACAATGGTCATGCGAGTAAATAGAATTGAATTTACTTGGACAAAAATGTAGAAGATTTTTTTAGAAGTTGAAAAGGGAAAGTGATCAAATAGTTAATGATGGCATTGTCATATTTCTCTAAAGTTTTTTTCAAGTCAATTAGATGCTAGTGGGATAGCAATTGGCACAATGTTAATAAGAAATTCTAATAACATACTTCAATGATAATTTCAATGATGCCAAACACAAATATTTGGCATATAGTCATGTGTTCTATGTCGAATTAATGGTGTCGATAATCTTGAGTGTCACACAAGCTTTCGAACATGTTTTTAACTTGCTACCAACCTCTCCTCTGTCACACATTTATTTTAAGTTTTTTGGCGTTTCATTTTGGTGTGCTCGATAAAATTGCGGTATAAAGGAAATGTTTCTATGAAATCATAGAACCCCCGAATGGTCTGGTGTTGCAGGCATTCGGTGTGATTGCTAAACATGGAGCTATCCTAAGTGTGGGACCTTGCAAAATGGGATAGCTCTCCAAAGAAGGTTGGTTCCTACTCCTAAACTTACCTGCCAAAAACTACTCCTAATGCAAGAGAAACTACTAACTGACCCTAATCTAAAGCTTCCAAGGAGACAGGGAAAGAAGGGTTGCATGAAATAAACCTACACTAAGAGTGGTGATACACCAAGAAAAGGAGTGCTAGCCACTTCTCCCAGCCTACAAAACAATGAAGAAATGAACCTAGGAAGGGTGATCCTACACCACAAACTAGATCACATTCAATACACCATTCCCGAATGAGCACAACACACCAAATTTGTAATGAACAAGATACATACACAACCACCTGTTAACAATGAAAGGTAAGAAGAAAAACAACAACCATAGAAGGCTAAGAAATTAACACAAACATGATTTTATTGCTCCATTAAAGTTTACACAATACATCATCTAGTAGGGAAGGCATGAAGCCATTACAGTGTTTGGAGGAAGGCTTAGAGCCCCAGAAGAATAGGGGTGTATGGGAGGAGAAAATGACCAACCCTTGCACATTGAAACCCCTTTACATTTATAGGAGAAGATTTTAGAAAAGAGAAGAGGAATAAATCCTAAATTGCTTCCAAGCCCACAAAAAGCATCATTGTCTTCCTGCAATAGTGGGCAAACCTACCAAATTCATTTCTTTGTACCCTACCTTATGCTTGAAGGAAAAGCTTCATGATGCACCTGGGTATGGCTTTAGTCCTACAACTTCATCAAGATCTTTTTCCCACCAAACCCATTAATTTCTCAGTTTTGATCATTCCATGCTATAGAGCTCAAAATTAGCTTTCCATCAACTATAATTTTGTGAAAAATGGTGGTGTGTAAGAAAATTTATCATCATTCTTACACATGTTACTTCTTTGGGCTCAATCTCCACATACCCACTTGATCACTAAATTTGGCCATCGCCATCAAATTCTTCTCTCTCGAAAATCCTTTCCATCAAGTATAATTTTGCTAAAAATGGTTTAAAAATGCCAAAGTTATGCTAGATTGAAAATGGGCCACCATTTTTACCTTCCTTCTACCCATCAAGTTCTATTCTTCACCTACCGAGTCATATTCAATACAACTTGGTGGTTCAACACGTTACTCCGGCTCGATGCATGACTCAATATTCAAACTTCCACCCACCACCACCTATGCAATGGCTCGGTGATCTATGTAAATGACTTGGCGGGCTTGTTTGAAATTTTCTTGGGTGGGAGTTAATGTTTCAGACTTTCGGGCTCCAACGCTTCAAACTTCTCCCTCTAGCCATTTCAGGCTTGAGCGTTCACCAACTCAAAATGAAACCCACCAACCCCTAAAATGAAATACCCCCAAAGCTCGAAACCAAATTTTTGAATGCCACATTGCCAAATGATTTTAGGTTTTGGGCTTTGTAAACTTTAGACATTTTGCACCACCAATATCCGATATGCATGCACTACTAACCCCAAAGTTGACTCATTCCACCTAGGTTGACTCGAAAACTCCATTTCGAGTTTGGGTTCTTTTTTCTTCGAGAAAACTCACCTCACCGTTTCGCAATTCTCTCACCCCAATTTCCGAAAATTTCCTCCCGCGATCTTTGAATGCTCAAACATCTGAAGTCCGAAGTCTTCCAAATTTAGACTCTTCTTTCTTCCTGCTCAGCTTGACTCTTGAGTTTTTCCCCTTATGCATCACCCGATCTCCATTGTGTTGTTATTCGAGCTCGCAAAGATAGGCTCATTATTGGCCAGCTCCCTGTGGCCACACTTTGACTCGTCAAGCTTCATCTGAGCCTGAATCCATTTTACATATGGCTGACATGGCCCTCAACTCATTAACCCCCATTATTTAGCTCGAACCCTATGTTGCAAGCTTCGCTCCGTAGAGTCTTACTTTCATCTTGATGCCTCATGTCGTGGCTTGCCGGGGTGAGTTCTCCATTGAATTAAACCTTGATGCTTTCCCACAAACTCAGCCACATCAAGTTACCTACTCCTATGAAACTAACTTGCTTCTCGGGCCTCCAATGTCGAGTTCCTTATGTGATCTCAATGAGCCCTTCAAACACCCTACCGCATATGTCATAAATTGTTTAGTGCCTCGGCTCAACGAGCCGACCATCCATCTCATTGTGGCTTGGCTCACTTAACCATCCTGACTCACCAATGCCGATAAGCTCATCTCCACTCTACGAAATTCATGATGGCTCCGCATAGCTCATGAACTGAGATCCTTTCCTTTGCACATCACATGAGCTCTTGATTCACCCGACCAACCTACAACTCACCGAGGTGAGCTCCTTCCATGCCTAAATCATGGCTTCCAATGTAACTGGCTCACCGAGTAGCTTTTTGAGCTACTTGGCGAGCCCTCCTTTAGCTTATCGGCCCAATGCATGATTCTAGCTTGATGAGCTACTCGTTGAGCAACTTGGCAAGCTCTTTTTATCTCGGTGGCCTCTATAAGGCCCAAATATGAATTTTGACCTCGAAGCTCTATCCCTTGAATTTTTTTGAATTTTTATGTCGAGCCTCGGTAGGAGTGCATGCAAAGGGTCTTTTAGGGTCATCATGTTTTTTCCCCTATTTTTTCCTATTTTGGCTAGTATGGGGCCTGAGGCCCGCATTTCATCATTTATTTTTAGTGATATTAAAGGTCAAACTAAGAAGAGGAAAAAATTCCTCGATTATGATTTTCACTCTAGAATTCCCGAATGTGCTCCTAAAACCCCAAAAGCTGTTTGTGACTCATTTTAACCCTAAGTGCCATGCTTGGTGTTTAGGTTATGTCGGGTCCCTATCATCCAATTTGGCATGAGGGGAGAAATTAGATAACATGAAAGTTGTGCAACAAAGAGGGGATATGAAGAAAAGGCTAAGGAAGAAGCCACGTGATAAAGGAATGTCTCAAATCCGTGAGATAAAGGTAAAGTGTAGAAGTTGTGAGAGGAAGTAACAAAGAGTGTTGACGGGTCTAGAATTTCTGCGAATCTTAAGATTTCTACATAGTCCAAAAGCCACGTTATATATAAGATTATGCACAATATGGAAAAAACCGTGCAATGTAAATAAAGTCACACATTAAATAAAAGGCCTCATATAAAGAAAAATCTACATAATGAAAGGAGTCAAGTCTACACGGGCCGTGGGTAAGTCAAATCTGCGGTACTCACCAAATTGAACATTGGTTTCAGGTTCGTGTCAGAAGTCATCGTGCTTTGAGAAACTCGTGGTTATATATACGTGTGTAGTTTTTGAATCCAAGTGACAATGGAAAATTAGGAAACAAGAAAAGAAGAGAAAGAAGAGAGAAGAGGAAGATAGGGTAGCAGCTCAAGCATATAGAAAATAAAAAACATGTGCAAAGAAGAAGCACGCACATCAAAAGAAAAAGGTAGAAAGAATATTAGAAGAATTTGTAGAGCAAGAGGCTCGAGAGAATATTGTAAAAGAGACAAAAAGAATATACATAGCCATAGATCTGAGTTTGTAAGAAGTTTTTGAATCGAATATAATAGATATATTTTGTGTGTGTTTTGTATTTTGGTTGTGTCTTTCCTTGTGTCGGTTAAAATTGGCACCAAATTTTGCCAACAATTTGGTATCAGAGCTAAGAGGTTGTGGAAATTTTGAGTTCTTAGCTTTCGGGTTTGAGTTTTCTAGGTTGAGCACTAATGGCTTCCAGCAATAACTTGTGGCAACAACCCCAATATTTGATGGGAAGAACTATGACATATGGTGTATTAAGATGAAGACATTGTTCTCTTCTCAAGAGCTATGGGAACGAGTTGAAGGAGACTATACATAGGTAGAATATCAGGTTGCATTTAATGCACCGATTAAAGCACATAAGAATGCTTTGAAGGAAAATAAAAGAAAATATGCTGAGGCTTTGAGCTATATACAAAATGTAATCACATATTCAAGTATTTCCAAGGATAGAGGTTGTTCTAAACTCCAAGCAAGCGTCGAATACCTTACGTAATTATTATCAAGGAAGTGAAAAAGTGAAGGTAGTTAGACTACAGATGTTGAGGAGATGTTTTGAGACTCTTCTCATGAAAGATTCAGAATTAATAAACAATTTATTTACAATAACAATGACCGTATTCAATCAAATGAGGATTAATGGAGATGTGGTTGAAGAACATAGGATCTTATAGAAGGTATTAAGAATCATTCCTACCATATTTGATCCATTTGTGATTGCAATAGAGGATTCTAAGGACTTGAAGAAAATAACAATGATGAGTTGATGGGTTTTTTTACAAACCCATGAAGAAAGGATGAGTAGATCACCAACTTCTCTAATAAACAAGCCTTCAAAACAAACACAAATGAAAGAGGCAGTGGAAGAGGAGCATACAACAAAGGAAGAGGAATATTTAGCAACCAACAAGAAGGTGAAACACATAACCATCAAAAACAGCCACAAACTAGAGGTAAAGGTAGAGGAAGGAGCAAGCAAGACTTCCAGAGGTGGTTCTTCACAAAGGTATGACAAATCCTAAGTGTGATATGTTATTACTATAAGAATTTTGGGCATTATGCTAGTGAATGTATAAAAATAGAATATGATTTGAGAAATAAAAATTATAATGCAAGCTTCTTTAAAGCAAAAGAAGTTGAACCTGAGAAGAATGAAAATAATGAAACTTTCTTTCTAACTTGCAATATAGTTGAGCAAGGAAATAAACAAGTATGGTATTTGGAAAGTGCTTGTAGTTGATTAACTAAAATAGAAATTATTGTAGTGTAATCTAATGTTATAGGATCAATAAAATGATTGAATAAATGGAGTAATAAAATAATGGAATACACTCAAGCAAACTAAGCTACAAAATATGAAACCCTAATGTGCAAGAGAGGGTCAAGAAAAGCAATAGCTAATTCGCAGATGTCGCGGGGTTGTGTCACTGTTGTAGACCAAGTGAACAAGACGAGGAAACAACCACATGAAGCCGAGAAATTACATATATGAGTTATTTAAATGGACTAGGGTGCTTGGAAAGGGATAGGGATGCCCGTGGGTAACCTGGTCTAAGATCGGGTTCCCAGTCTGCAGATATGACAAGGAAACCTCCTTTGGAGTGTCATTGGATGTTTTCCTATGTTCACTTCATGTCACACTAATGTCGTTGAACTGCACCGGATGTCGTTGTGAATAGGAGATGGAAGAATCACCTGTAAAACTTCAAACAAAGCATCAAAACCCTAAAAAATAAATATGTATATGAAAGGGTCAGACTATCCTCAACGACCACAATGGCAGACTTATTAATCGAGCATTGCACTACATCTCATACCCAATGTAGTTCTAGGTGTGTGTGTGCAATTGTGAACTAAGTTTTTCTTGTGTCAGTTGCACTTTATGAAGTAGCGAGTAAATAACTAGATGTAGAATGTAGTAAATGTGTGCATGGAAACAATAGACTCCCCTCTATGAAGTGTAATGCAAATGAACCAGTCGTGTGTGTGCCTTGTGGTGGAGCTAGATGGATGTAAATGTATCTTTAGATGCCTTTGATGGATACAACTCTAGATGGTGATAGTAGATGCTTAGTGTTTGGTCCCTTAGTATGGTCACATAACTTTATATTTATATGGTTCTCTTGTTTTAATTTCATAATTAACCCTGAAAATGTTGACCACCAAAAATATAAAAATCTCAAACAGCTAGAAAGTGCCCAAAAGGTGAGAGTAAATTACAAAGAGGATCAAGGCACCCCACCAGTGGGTGTCCCGATACTAAAAATAGAAAAAATACAGAATGACAATACAGACTGGGTAATTGCAGGTGTAAGATCAAAAATATGATAGAAAACAATGTAAAAATGGCCAAAGACATGGGTTAATTATTATTCTTTTCACTTAAGAACCATATGAATAGTAGTATGAGACCAAGACTAAATAATGACTCAAAGTGTGTGACTTTGTGTTTACAACAGCAATCATATGTGTGGAAATAAGGATATGTTTAATCACATACATGAAGAAATTAGATCTGAAGTGAAGATGGGAATGCAGACAATAAGGTTCATGTGATGGAGTACAGACGTTATATCCATTCTCACCAAGCAAGGAGACAAGAAGCATATTCATAATGTTTCCTTTGTATCAGGATTGAAATATAATCTTCTCAAAGATTAAACATGACTTGTCCAAAATGGATATAAGGTGAGGTTTTAAAATGAATAATGCAGTATACATGATAGAAGTGGAAATAACAAAATGATTGTAATGATTGATGATGACACAAAATAGAATGTTTCCTTTGAGTTTGCAGAATGCAGACGCAGTGACGTGCTCAAAACAATAGTCATCTATCAATCTACTTTTTAGCATCTCGGGTATGGACATCTAAGTATGGTGGATTAAATGTTCTCTAGAAAATAAAATAGTTAAAGTGTTACAACCTATTGAACATCCATATAAAGTATGTAAAGGTTGCATATGGGGAAGTAACATAGAAATTCTTTTCCCTCTGGTAAATCATGGAGAGCAAGCTCACCTCTTGAGTTAATACGTTCAAATTTGTGTGGTCCCATGAATTCCCTCCTTATCAAAAAATTTGTATTTCCTTACTTTTATGGATGACTTCAGTAGAAGGACATGGATTTATTTCTTGAAAAATAAATCAAAACATTTGAAGTATTCAAACAGTTCAAGGCCATGGTTGAGAAGCACAATGGCCATTATATAAAGACATTGAGAGCAGATAGAGGGGGAGAATATATATCAAATGATTTTTTAAACTTTTGTAAGGATAACATGGGATCAAGAAACAATTCACATTAGGGTATACACCTCAAAGTAGAATGGGGTAGCAGAGAGGGAAAACATTACCTTGTTCAAGAAATGGCAAGAAGCGGGATGAAAGCTAGAGGATTGTCCAATAAATTCTTGGTAGAAGCTGAGTTAGGGGAAAAGTCTATTTGTTGAATAGATGTCCTACAAAGAGTGTGAGGAACATGATACCTCAAGAATCATGGAGTGGAATAAAACCAAGTGTTGAACACTTGAGAGTTTTGGATGTGTTCCTTATGCTCATGTGCCAAAGCAAAGAATAAAAAAATGGGAGAACAAGAGGATGGAAGTGCATTTTTATTGGATATAGTGAGTAATCAAAAGTTTACATTGTATAATATAGTTACAAAGGAACTGATTATCAATAGAGATGTTCAATTCATTGAGGAAGCATCTTGGGAAGATGCACAAGAAGTAGAGAAACCACAAGCAAAAACAAATGCACCCATTATAGTTGTTGAAGCAACAGAGGGCAAATCAAACAATGTACCTAGTTGGACACCCATTTCACAAAGGGGTGAATCTTCTCATGGAAACAACCAACAAAGCATGCAAAGACCAAAAATGAAGCATCTTCATCATCATCAGAATCATTCTAGCAGCAAGGAAGAATGAGAAGTATTCAATAGATCTATGACCAATCAAGGTATGAAGAAAATGAAGATGAAATGATTAATTTTGCTTTATTTTCATAAGCTAATCCTATTTATTATGAAGAAGCAATTAAGAACCATAAATGGTGTGAAGCAATAGATGAATAAATACATGCAATAGAAAAGAATCAAACCCGGGAGCTAGTATATCTTCTTGTAGAAAAATAAGTGATTAGAGTCAAGTGGATTTATAAAACCAAAACTACTCCTAAAGGCAAAATTGAAAGACACAAGGCAAGATTAGTTGTCAAAGGCTACAAACATAGGCATGGATGTGATTGTAATGAGACATTTTCTCCAAGAATAAGGCTAGAGACTCTGTGAGAACAATTCCTACCATAGTCGCTCATCACAAGTGGAAGGTCCATCAAATATAAGTAAAAAAAGATTTCTTGAATGGCGTATTGGAAAAAGAAGTTTATGTGGGACAGCCACCTTGTTATGAAATCCCGAGCATGAAAGAAAGGTATATGAGCTCAAGAAAGCTTTGTATGGACTCAAACAAGCATTGAGCGCTTGTTACTGATAGGATAGATTCATGTCTCGATTAGTAATGGCTTTAGCAAAAGCAATTGTGAGCCCACATTGTACATCAAAGCAAATAATGGTGAGATTTTAATTGTTATTTTGTATGTACATGATTTAATTTTTACCTGGAAATTCAAGCAAGAAAATTGATGAATTTAAATCAGCCATGAAGAAAGAGTTTGAGATGACTGATTTGGGATTATTGAAGTATTTCCTTAGCATTGAGGTCAAGCAAACAAAGCAGGGCATTTTTGTGTCTCAAGTGAAATATATAAAATAAATCTTGAAAATATTCAGAATGTTGGATAGTAAACCAACATCTACACCAGTAGAAATAAGTCTGAAATTAACAAGAGATGATTACAAAGAGCAATTTGGATCCCACACAAGTATAAAAGCATGGTGGGAAGTCTAATGTAATTAAGCGCAACAAGGCCAAATATAATATATGCAGCTAGTTTGATTTTTAGATTCAAGGAGACACCAAAGGAAACACATTGGCAAGAAGGCAAACGTATTTTGTGGTATGTGAATGGCACAAGGAATTTTGGAATTCTCTATGATGTTGATGATGATTTTCAACTACTTTGATACACATATAGTGTAAGCGATGAAAATTATAGTGAATGTAAGATAAACAACTAAATGTGCAAACCTCCTGAAACCTTCCAATGCAAACCTTGGTAGGTTGTGAGAAGCTTAGAATCTTGTGTAACCTTTTAGAATTTTGGGTGCTCTTGAATGGCCTCCAAATGTGAGTGCAAATGCTATGAACATAGATACTTTTGGCTTGGAAATTTAGCAGAGTTATTGTACTTAAATCCAAGAGGATTTGCAAGAGAGTAAGCCTGCAATTTATAGAGGTAAAAGTAGTTAGAAATTGGTTGAACACGGTTGAATGCACATGCTAAAAATAGCATTGGAGGAGGTTGCAATAGTTCGGGGAATTTAGGGGTAATGATGGAATTAATTGCAGAAGTTACATCCGAAAAGGTGGTTGTACATGCAATTCAATTGCCCCCACCTTTATAGGATTCTATAAGTGCAGTTAACTAGGATAAGGATGTGAAATCCAAGTGGATTCTAAGTGGATGTTGACTGAGTAGAGAGTTGACTAGGATGTGAACACACTAATTAATTAATTAATCATTTAATTAATAAATGATAATTAACTTAGCTAAAGGGGTACTAAGGGTACATGGGATTAATTTAATTAATCCAAAGGGTGCAATGTATATGATTAATCAATTTAATCAAATGATCACAAATGGGTTCATAACAGGTATACTAGGATTGCACTAGGAACAAATGAGTAATTTTGGGGTGTCACATGTTGCCCCTCTTTAAGGTGCTATTGCGATAAGTAATATTGCTTTAAAGATAGTAGACGATGCAAATCAGCGAGTGGAAAATTGTGAAGCATTATGATGCCCTAGCAAATAGAATGGTAAAGGAATGCCCCCTTGAGCGGGTGGATGATGTAGCAAGGTGGTGGACAACCGCTTGATAGGAAGGAAAACAAGGGATTGGAACAAAGATGGGAAAGGATTGTGCTCATAGCATGAGCATTCATTTGGAGAATAATTTTAGAGAAACCTTATTTTTGTTGTTACACAATAGAGTTGTCACCATGATTATGAAAGAATCAAGATGGTTAACCCAGATGCGCGTAAACAAACACACACAACAAAGAAAAGATAAAAAAGGAAAACAAACCCAATATACAAAGTAGGTGCCAGACATCATGGTTATAAAGAAACCAATATGTAATCACACTACTTGCAAGTGGTCCAAAAAGTAAACATCAACAATGCAACACAAAGTCAAAAAAGAAGACAATCAATTATGCCCCTAATGCATGCCACAATGATGATTAAGTAGATGTAAATGCTCCCAAAGAGGGATTAGGATCAGATTGGAAGATCGGAGTGATACTTAGATACTCCAAAAGATACTCTTGTTGGATCCATTACATAAATGATCAAAAATAAATTTCCACAGGAGAAGTTATATCGCAAAGGAAAAACAATTTTGTGACTTGCCCCAAGAAAAGTTAGCATATCATACAAAGGGAAGAAAGTGATAGTTGTAAGATCGGAACGATCACTAGGGTAATATATAAAGGTATGATGTTTATCAAGATTGTATTAAGATGTTGAAAGATTCACTTTAAGGGTTTCCAATTGTATGATTTATGTGATAAGTGAATCTCTGTTGGAAAATTTTGTGATTTTTGTTTTTTAATTTTTTTGGATTTTTTGAAATATTTGATTTATTTTGGATTTTAAAAATATTTGATTTTTTTTGGATTTTTGGAAGGATTTGAAATGCAAATGCAAACAAACATGAATACACTGTAAAAAGGAATACATTACATGACTTAAATAAACCAAGAGGAAAACACAAAGACATGCAAGTGACAAGAAAACACGAAATAAGCATTGTAAACAAACCCAATATGAATAGGAAGGAACCACACCAAAGTTATATGTGAACTAGGATGCGAATAAATTTGTAATTGGTCTATAAGCACATTCCAAATACACAGAGTATTGGTTATTCTAAAACAAAAATAAGAGGCTAAGCTAAGAATATACAAGACAACATGCCATATGTACAAGCATTAGACAAGCAAATACAATAAACAAGCCAATGAACAGCGACACAAATGTTAACTACTAATAAATAATATAACACGAGTTCAGAAAAACAATGTTGAAAGAATTTACGTGTTGTATCTGATGAAGAAATAAATAGATTTCAAGTTTACCCCAAGTGAAATCCAAAGCCAAGTGATGTCCCTAAGCAAATTTACATTGCAAAGAGTGGCTTGATTGATTTGAAAAAATGCAGATGATTGGGAACAATTAGATGAAGAAAGTGGCGAACGAAATTACATAGTCGCGAGTGTTTTTGTAAAGCATTTTGAAACATTTTGTATGTTTTTTTGTATTTTCTGAACAATTTTATATTGTTTTGGGATTTTGAACAATTTTATATTATTTTTAAGTTTTGTGAGACATTTGTGAATTTTTTTGGTCTTTTTGGAATTTTGAACCACACACCAAAGAAGAGGGAAAAGGAAATTCCCAAGTCATAACCAACACGCTACGTATGAAGGTAGTGGACGAAAGCATAATGGAAGGCGAACAATAGTGGTAGACAATGGGCATGATGACCTAACAAGGAGAACATGTGACACAAGGTGAGGCGGAAAGATACAAGCAGGAAACAAGGTGAAATGAAAAAATAGGTGGATGCATTGATATGCCCCCAACACAAGGGTTACTCTTCAAAGACTTAGGAGTAGAACTTCTTCAGATGAATGGCATTCATAGGCTCCTTTAACTCTTTTCCATCCTTGGTAGATAGTTTGTATGTGCCAAATCCAAATTTAGTAGTTATAACATAAGGACCCAACCAATTAGGCTCAAATTTGCCCTATTTTTCTCATGGTTTAGTTGTGTTCTTCTGATTTTCCTTTAGGACCAAATCACCGATTTCAAACTATCAAGGTTTGATCTTGTGATTATAATTATAGACATGGTTGATTCTGATATACTTGTAGATGATCTAAGGCATGAACCCATCTTTCATCCAGTAATTCCAGCTCTGCAAGGCGTGTAACACAATAATCCTCTTCATGAATGAAGTGTTGAAGGGATACACAAAGTGAAGGAAAATCAACTTCGATAGGTAATATGGCTTTCAGAGGTATATACTAGGGAGAGTGGAGTAGCTCATGTAGGAGTACGGAAGGAAGTGCGGTAGGTCATGAGGCGGGATACAACTGTGTATGCCAATTACGTCCATGTTTATTGATTTTTTTCCGGAATGGATTTGATAGTCTTGTTTGACGCTTCGGATTGGCCATTACATTGTGGATAGTAGGGTGTATCCCATTTTAGGCGGATATTTTTTTTAGATAGGGCCTTAAGATCCTTATTTTTGAAGGAACCACCATTGTCAGTGACAATAAAAGCGAGGGTGCCAAAACAACAAATAATATGGTTGAAAATGAATTTAGAAATATTACACCCAATAACGTAGGTAAGAGGCATAGCCTCAACCCACTTGGTGAAATAATCAGTGGTAGTTATAATAAATGTGTGGCCATCAAAAGATGTGGGCTTTATTTTTTCAATTAAATCAAGTCCCCATTTTGAAAAAGGCCAAGGTGAAATGATGAGCTGCAAGGATTGGGATGGTGCATGAATAAGATTACCGTGTTTTTGGCATGCCAGTGGGACTCCTACATTTATTTATTTCATTTTAGTTAATAATTTTATGATCTAACTCTTTCTTTATGTTTATCGTTCTTATTTAACCTTGGTATCAAAATTTTATCTTCTCAAGTGAAGTAAAGAAATCAAAAAAATAAAAATAAAAAACAATTGTCGGGTTGTTTTTCTCACGTTCAAATTTTTCATTGAGAGTGCTACCGAAGCTATAACTTTTGCTCCCAAACTTGAAATGACTTTATTTTTTTATATGGAAAGGTGTTGAAAAGAGATATACAATTGAAAAATATTTTTTTGATTTGGGTTTATAGAAAATTTATGATTTCATTTCTCCTAACACCTATCTTTTTTTCTTTAAAAAAATTGTAGTTTTTAAAATTTAATTTGTTTTTTTTAACATAACAACCTCACGTGTATGCTCTTCCTCACACTTTCAAAGTGATCTTGGAAAACAAAATGTGATTGTTTCTATTTGTTTTGGGAATTAACCTTTCTTTTATTTTTTTAATCAAAGCTTGTTTTATATGTATGCTCTTTCCTTGTGCTTTTAAAGTGATCTTGGAAATCAAAAGTGTGAACTTGTTTCTATCATCTTGGTCTTTACCTACCTCGGGAAAATTTTATAATCCTTGTTTGTAGGACCCACTCTCATGACGGTTGATAAAACATTGCAAACTACTAATCGTGTGGGTTATCTTTACTCGTGTGCTTCAAACTACTAATTCTTGTGTGCAGGAAATTACGGTTAAACAAGATAAAAACAAATATTTTTTACACACCTTTGTATATGCAGAGTTCGAGATAAGGGTAAACCCGTCTACTTTGAACTAGGAGAAACTCCCTTTGGCATAATCCTTAAGACAACAAGAGGGATGCTCCTAGGAACCCCAAAGTATTCCACACCTTAAAGGAACTGGTGGACGAAATGGGAACCTTTTATCCTACCTGACTAGTAAAGCCTTGTGAGTTAGAGTCATGAATATCTAGTAGTGGTGACCCCAATGCGATTCATTCTAAGAAAGATCTTTTCTCAGGGTTTCAAAGGGGGTAAAGTAAAGCCATCAGCTAGCAATAGCCATGCTCACTCGGGTATACTGCTTGACACCTATTTGAGAGAGCCACCTAGGAAGCCACGCCTTGTCCAAGCCAATATAAGGTAGAGGCCACAACTTTCACTACATCATTTTTCATTTTTCTCGCGTGTTACACACTTGTGTTTCACTTTCGTTATTTATGTTTTCTCTCTCATCCACTTTGTCATTTTGTAAACGTGTTTAAGTCTTGGGTTGCAGAAATCCATATTTGCACTTAAATTCTTTCATTTTCGTCTAAATCTTAACGTTGTGATACTCACTTTATCACAATCAAGCACCCTCTTGATCACATTGATCTTTCATTTTCGTAAGTCTTAAATTTAACGTTACATTTTTAAACTTTTATCATTCAATCACACTTACATTATCGCATCACAGTCACTTTATTGAGTTGATGACAACTTCTCTATCTCTCTTTCATCATCTTACGTTTTCGTACTTCACAATCATTTTGTTGCATTTTCACAAATGTCGTTATTTCTTCACTTCTCTCTTTAAAGCATCTACTTTGTTTTGATTTGAGATCACTAATCAATCATTTCCCCTTTGTCTCTTATCTTCACTTTTGCAAGATTTGGACCTTTTTCATTTTCATCACTTCACTTCTTGTGATGACATTCACTTTTCATTCTTTTTATGATCCCCTTTCTTTGTTGTGTTTCCTCTTTCAACATACTTTTGTTAAGAGTAAACCTCTTTCATCATCTTCTTAAGTCTTCTCTTTTGACACACTTTTTGTTAAGGGTTGACATCCTTCATCGTCTTCTTCAGTCTCCCTTTTTAACATCCATCTTGTTAAAAGTCGAGCAAAATCATCATTTTTCCTAAGTCTCTTCCTTTAACACATTTTTGTTAAGAGTTGAGCATTGTCCATCATGTTTTAAGTCTCCTCTTGTAGCACTTTATCACAAGTTGAGCACACTAACTTCTTTCGTCTCTCCCCTCTTTACGTTCACTTTTGTAAAGGATCGTAAAGTCATTTCAAACCTCTTCATATTTCTTAACACTCACTTTGTTAAGAATCATCTAAACTAACATTTCAACCCATCTTCCACCTTAACATCACTCATTTTTTTAAGTGTTGCGAAGTCCCTCTTGTCGTCACTCTTATCACTCATTTTGTTAAGAGTTGATCGTATTCATCTTGTTAAGTCTTGTCTCCCTTAACACTCATTTTGTTAAGTGTCAAGTGTTCACTTTTCCCCCTTTTTCGTACCTCTTAACACTCATCTTGTTAAGAGTTACCCGTTTTCACCTTTTTGTCACTCTTATCACTCATTTGATTAAGAGTTGACCATGTTCACCTTGTCACGTATTTTCTCCCTTAACATTCATTTTTGTTAATGAGTAGAACACGTCTAACCTATTTTCGTCCCTTTTCTCTTAACTCTCATTTTGATTAAGATTTAGGTAATCAACTAACCCTTTTCATTTCTTCCCTCTTCGCATTCATTTTGCTAGGGTCGAGCTTTTTCCATCTTCTTCCCTCTTCCATCTTAGCATTCACTTTTCTAGGAGTTGAGATTTTCAAACCTTTTCATCACTTCCATATTAGCATTCACTTTGCTAAGGGTTGAGTTATTCATCGTACCTTTCTTCACTCTCCCTCATTTTTCATTACAATGGTGGATTTATACAATTCATCCTTTTCCCAAGAATGGAAAATGATGAAAGACATTGTTGCGGGTTTGCAAAAACAACGCAAACAATTCAATTTTGATGAATTGTGTCCATACCCTTTTGACATGGACATATTACGCATACCCTTTCCATGCTCTTTCGAGACGCCCAAATTTGACAAATACAAGGGCAAAACTAATCGAGACAACATATCAAATAATTTTCCATAGCATGCCACGAAGTGGCATATAACGATAGCTTTCTCTTGTGCCTTTTCCTAGAAATATAGGAGGACAAGCCTTTGATTGGTTCTTACACCTTTCAAAGGGATCTATTACCACCTTTGCAGACCTCTCAGAGAATTTTTTCAAACATTTTTCTTTCAATCTCACTCATAATAATCACCATATTATAATTTCTCATGATGAATCTTGGTATATCAACTATAACCGTATTGTTGTCAATGATAGTGTCACGGATAATTACAACGTGCATAACTTATAGCACAATCCATTAAAATAAATTAATTCTAAACCATCTATCACTATTCCAAAATGAGTAAATTTTTGTCCTCTTCGTGATTACAATCAAAGACAATATACAAATTTGGGGAATCTCTTTCAAGCGTCTTAAAATAGCTAGTAAGTGCTAATATGGTCACTTACCCTATCACACAACCCTTCCCTGAAGGTGAACCTAAGCTAAGTTGGTATATACCTAACACATATTGTGATTTTCATCGCATAGATGGTCATCAAATGGATAAATGCAAACAAAATCGAAACTACATCCAAGACCTTATTGATAATGAAGACATATTGGTTGGATATCTACCACCTGACCATGATACAAAGGGAAAATCTCACGAACATGGTGAATCCACAAACAATGTTGATTATAAATCCATCATATCTTGTATTGATGACACTACTCCGTGCACCGTTGAACGTCAATTTACACCTCTCGGAGAGAGTTTATCTAATGTCTTTCAATAATTAGTAAAGGCTAACATAATTAAGTATCCACCTACGAGACCCATTTCTAATGGAGAACCCAATCTTATGTCATATAATGCATCTGAATATTGTGAATACCATCGCATGCATGGTCATTCTAATAATAATTGTACACCTCTTTGTCATTATGTCCAAGAATTAATTGATGACGGAACCATCTCTATCAAGCTCAACGCACGAAGCTCTCGCGATCAACGACACATCAACTTCTAATGTTAATTAATATTTTATTGTTATCCCCACTTATATTCATACTGAAATTTAATGAGATCATGACGTAGGTCAAGGATCTCCCTCTTCAAACTAATATATTCCTTCTACAGATTTTCTTCCTATAGTCCTAACAGACATTGAACCTGTTTCGGACCATAATCTTATAACACCTAACAAGAGCTTGATTTTTTCCAAGACTCTCTTTCAACCCTTGACATTATAGAAGAGGGTCCATCATCAAGCATAATTGAGCTTGATTCCATTCTTCCCATTCCATCTCCTACGCCTAACATCTCTAGTCTTGTTGTTGAAATACAACCACAACAAGTTTGGACACTTACAACAATGCAACCTTCTGTGTCCATTACACCTCACATGATCAATATTGCAGGAATTTCATCAAGGATGACTCTTACATGTCAAGACATCTACATGTGTACACTCTTGAGGTGTGTATACCTAGGAATATCCTTATACAACCTTTTCATGCTTTAATTGCCAATCTATCGTCAAATCAATTAATTCACAACATAGAAGGAGCAACATTGAATATCTCCTCTCTACAACCTATAAGGATCCCTGGGTATACATATAGAGATCTATCTTTATTTTCTCACACTCTTTCACTCACAGGTGAATATGTGTCTCAACATATTCCCCGAATCGAAAATCTTCTTCTAACATCATATATGTCTCTCGATCTCATTGAAGAATTATCTAATCACACGTCCTTTGACTTGGATCATGTCTGCCCAAGTCTAGTACCTAAGGACCCATCAAATCATTTGATTCAATCCTTTGACTTGGACCCTATCCACCCGATTCTCGTATTGCAGGACTTATCAAATCTTCAGATTTTCTCCTTTGACTTGGACATTGTCTGCTCAAGTCTCGTATTTCAGGACTTATAGAATATTTTGACTCCCTCTCTTCACTTGGATTTCATTCATATAAGTCTCATATTTCATGACCCTTCATCTCCAATAAACATGGGTCTCTTTCTTAATGATTCCATTTCCAATCCTCAAAATTCAAAAAACTTAATAAGCATAAAAAGAGAATAAGTGTGTATTAGAGCATTGTTTGTAATCGGAAACAACAAAGCGTGTATAAATAATGTTAAGCATTCCATCTACATTTCATACCACTAATATGATTTCAAGGGTGGACCCACTTAAGTACCTACTTTCGAGACCAGTCATAACAGGATGAATGTCTAGCTAGATTGCACTACTCAAATAATTTGACATTGAAATTTTCAATCAAAAAGCTATCAAAGATCAATCACTAGTATATCAACTAGCCACAGCGCCATTGCCAAGTTCACAGCCGTTAAATTTTGAATTTCCAAACGAAGACCTTTGTACATATAAGCAACCCCCTCAAGGACATTAGTCTTTGATGGATCTTACAACATCCATGGTTCTGGAGCAAGAATTATCTTGTGTACACCAAATGGAGACCTCATACCTAAATCTTATCATATCATCTTCCCTTGCATAAACAACATAGTCGAGTATGAAGCATTGATAGCAGGATTAGGATTTGTTATCTCATAGTGCTTACAAGAATTGATAATTTTCGATGATTCTCTTCTTGTCATTAATCAAGTTAACGGAGAGTATCAAGTAAAATATGAGAAGCTCTTACCCTATAAAAGAATGGTTGATAGCCTTAGAGGGTATTTTTGGATTATCAATTTTGAACAAGTTCCTCACATATAAAATAAATCAGCGGATGCCATGGCAACTATCGCATCCCTTCTTTCATTCAACACTAATCAAACTCACAACGAGTTCCTCGTTGAACATCTTTGGTTCTTGCATATAAATTATCGGAGTGCACCATGGTTTGTGAGATTGTTCGTCTGATCATCCCTAGTACCACTATATATATATATATATATATATATATATATATATATATATATATATATATATATATATATATATATATATATATACTTTCATTCAAACCAAAGCCTATCCTCCTAATTTTGATTCAGCCAATAAAACAGCCTTAGCACAACGTGCTTTGTGCTACACTCTTCTTGCTGACACCTTGTATCGAAGAGGCTATGATGGGACTCTATTAAGATGTCTCAATCAAAATGAAGCTAATGAGACGCTAGCTGAAGTACATTCAGGTATTTGTGGTGCCCATGTTGGTGTAGGTGTTTTTTGATCACTTTATTTAATTATTTAGTGTTATTTCCACCTACACCATGTGAGTCATCTCACTTAGGTGGACATGGACTTAGGTGTCATTTTAGTTATGACAGATTCTCTTACAGAATCTGTCATATGTGTAAGTGTGTCATAGGAGTTACATTCCCATTTGGGAAAGTAACTCCTCTTCTCCATTATGGAGGAATCTTTTCTTACATGGGAGTTACACATTCACTCCCCTATTTGTACTCCTCTTCTTTTTGGTCCATGGCAATCCAAGAGCATTTCATTCCATTCCATTTTCGAATCTTGAGCTTTCTATGCATGCACATTGCTTCTTACAAGTTTGCTTGCCTTATCTTGCAACTCCTTTCTTGGTGAAGTGCAGCTGTTTGGTGCATGTGTATTCCTTCCAGACCCTCGTCCTACACTCCTTCATGGCATCAGAGCTTGGGGACTGGAATCACGTTGCTCGCCATTGTTGCTCCACCGTGTAGTTGCTTGTGCAAGTTTTACTTCTTGCATGTGCTTTACCTGCATATTTCAGATTCTTGTGTTTTTTTTTTGTGGTTTGTTAGTGTGCTTCTTGTTGGTTGTGGATTCAACATTTGTAGGTTCAAAGAAGGGGGTGCGGTTTGAGTCTTCATTCAATAGTGAAGGGCTACAAGGATTAACTTCTCTGCTCATGTTTTTGGGTGCTGCAAACATTGGTTCATCATCAGCTATTGGTTGGTACATGTGTGCTCATGCTCTTTTGGCACCTCGACTTGATCTCCAACTATCATTTTAGTGTTTATTCCACAGACCCATTTTTACCGATTTGCAGACCCGTTTTTAGCTTCGCTCTCACGAGATCCATTTTTACCGATTTTTTTTGTAGACCCGTTTTTAGCTTCTACTCTCTCTGACCCGTTTTTACGATTTGCAATACAGACCCATTTTTAGCTTCGCTCAAAACCCGTTTTTTTGGCTTCAGCATCATTCTGGCACGTGGTCTCTGCTCGTGGACGTTTTTGCTGCACATTTCTTGTCCAACACGTGGCTGTCCCTGTTGAAAATGTGGTTGTCTACCTTCCAGCATGCAGCAACAAAACCAAAAACCAAGTTGAGCACCTGACTTGGTTCGGTCAAACAAAAACCAAGTTGAATGGATTTTAAACGCCGGGAGTGTTTGAAGGTAATCTAAATCAGATCAGACCTCTTCTAAATGTTTTAAGGTATTAAAACATTTCATATTATTGGTTGTTTTAAAAATCTGGGCATTTTACTTGTATTGGTGGCCCTTCCTTCGAGTGTCGAAGACGGAGGGTGAGGTCCGGGATTGGCAGGAGGCTAATCCCCCCTCGTAGTCAAAACAAACCCCCTCTGAAATTTGATGTCGTTTCCAACGGCACAAACATGATACCTTTTGAATGTGTTTCGGGCACTTTTTTAATGTTTTGCAGGGCTAACTAGCTTTTTTAATCAGTTGCGGGAATTTCTTTAAGCCATAACTTTTGACTCGTTGCTCCTTTTTAGCACTTCTTTAGTCAAAATTGGATGTTTTTCTGCAATCTACATGATGGGAATATTATTTTTGTAAAATGCACTATGTTATAAAGTGCCATTTTTGGGGGGGTATCTTTCCTTTTTCGCACATTTCTTTTCTGTCATGGATAATCATGGTGTTCCTTTGCTCACCCCATTCAACTATCAAGAATGGATGAATGCTATGAACACTACCTTAAAAGGAAAGAAATTGTTCCGCATTGCCACCGGTCTGCAAGCTGAACCTGATGATGAAAGAGACAGAGAAAAATGGCTTGATAAGTGTGATGAAGCCATTGGGTTCATGACCATGTGTGTATCTCCAGAGCTACGTTTTCACATTTCCTCTTCCACCACACCCAAAGAGGTTCTGGATACTCTCCAAAAACTTTTTGGGAAACAGGATGAAATGCGGGGACATGAACTTGAGAATAGCCTAATAAGTCTTAGTCCCAATGATTTTGACACCCTTCAAGACTTCTTCTCCAAATTCATATCACTTAGATTACAGTTAGAAGATTGTGGAATAAAAAAAGGAATCTCAACTCATTTTATCTGTCCTTACCAAACTTGGTCCTGAATACTTCGTATTTGTCTCCACCTTCCATGCAACAAAAAGGGCACTTGGAAAAAGTTGGTCTATGCCCTCTCTTGATGAGTTTATTGCAGATTTGATCAGGGAACAAAGTAAATTGATTCAAATGGGAAGCTTGAAATCCACAAAATCCCATGCTCTCATTGCTGGAAAGGAAAACCGAGAGCTTCTAAGGAGAAGAAACTGGATCATCAAAAGAAGGACAAACCCCAAAATAACTCTTCCACCTCCTCTTCCACCTCCCGAAATTCCAAAGAACGAATCAAATGTGGATACTGCCATGGCATGCATGATGAAGAAAAGTGCTTGAAGAAAAAGATTGCTCTCCTCACTGATCTGCTTGAGAAGCACAATATTGGAGTCCCAGATTCTCTCAAAACACCTTCATCATCCCACGACAGTTCTAAGGAAAAAGAGAGTGAAAAAGAGAAAGTACAAGAGAAAGAAAAAGTAAAAGAATCCAACAAGGAGAAACCAAAGGGAAGAGCTCTAGTGACAGTTGTGCCACCTACCCCTACATGGATCATTGATTCGGGTGCAACTCATCACATGGCATCATCAGACATTGAGTTTGATTCACTTGAGCCATGTGACATGTCCTCTATTCAGCTTGGTGACAACACCACTACACAGGTTTTGGAAGAGGATCAGTTGAAGTAAGTGGTGGTACTTTCAATAATGTTTTAAGTATCCCTTTACTTTCAACAAACCTTCTTTCAGTCTATCAGATCACTCATCTTGGACAGGGCTTGCGAGTTGAGTTCACTCGGACTCAGTTTATGTTAGGGAGCTCCACAGTGATGCTATTGTTGCAGTTGGTATAGCTGACCATCACACTCGGTTGTACTCATTCTCTCACTTTGCTCCTCCTTTAGATTCTTCATCCGACTCAGTTGGACTTGAGGATACTTCTGAGCCCATTTCTGATGTTTTGGACATCTCTTCTAGCATAGTTGATTACCATGATGATGGGGACCCACCTCCACCATCCACTTATCACTTGCCACATCTTGAGGAGTTGTCTCTTGATCTGCCCACTTGGCCCACTTCGGACACTTCATAGAGCAGGCACTATGATTCAGGACTCATCAGGCATTGGGTACACTTCTTCACAGGTTCAGGGCATTCCACCTTCCTTCATTGCCACTGCTTCCGGATCTGCACTTCTTCATGGAGCAGCTGGATTTTCCACCTCACATACGGAGCATTGTTCCCTTGATTGGAACAACACCTTGGCACTTTGGGGGTCCTCTTCCTCCTCTTCACTTAGCACAAGGTGGCTCGTGACTGGATCATCTTCTTGGGAGGCAGGATAGTCTCCTTCTTCTCTCCTTCTTCTTAGTAGTTTAGGAGAGTTTTGTTTGCTATCTCTTGTAAGTTGAGGTTTTTCCCACTGGGTTTTCCCCTCACTACTTGAGACCTTTTGTGCATGGGTACCTCATCAAGCTTATAGCCGGGACCCATTTCTTGTTTGTCTTGCTGACTTACCTTGCCCCATCCTAGTTTCGATGAAGGGGGGGTGTTGGTGTAGGTGTTTTTGATCACTTTATTTAATTATTTAGTGTTATTTCCACCTACACCATGTGAGTCATCTCACTTAGGTGGACATGGACTTAGGTGTCATTTTAGTTATGACAGATTCTCTTACAGAATCTGTCATATGTGTAAGTGTGTCATAGGAGTTACATTCCCATTTGGGAAAGTAACTCCTCTTCTCCATTATGGAGGAATCTTTTCTTACATGGGAGTTACACATTCACTCCCCTATTTGTACTCCTCTTCTTTTTGGTCCATGGCAATCCAAGAGTATTTCATTCCATTCCATTTTGAATCTTGAGCTTTTATGCATGCACATTGCTTCTTCCAAGTTTGCTTGCCTTATCTTGCAACTCCTTTCTTGGTGAAGTGCAATTTGTTTGGTGAACGTGTATTCCTTCCAGGACCCTCTCCCTACACTCCTTCAACCCATACCGGTGGAATGGTCCTTGCGAAGAATATCTTGCACATTGGATACTATTGGCCCACAATGAAGGAAGATGCATGCAACTTTGTGAAGAAATTCCAAGCTTTCCTAAAACATGGTAATCTCATTCATGCACCATCCCAAGCCTTATGACTCATCACTTCACCTTGGCCTTATGAGTTAGGTCGCGGGTTGGGTCGGGGAAAGAGGGAGAGGTAGCTTGGCCAAGAGGGTCGAGATGGGTGGGGTAGGGAGGTGTGGGGAGAAGCTCGGCCGAGTTGGCCGAGTGGGGTAGGGGATGGGGGTAGCTTAGGTTTTAGTTAAAATTTGTTTTTGGTTTTTTTTTTTCAATTTTATAAATCTAAAGCTATTTGATACAAACAATGAAATTTATAGTCAAAATAAAAAATTTGCTATTTTTTTTTAAATATAATGTAATGTTTGTTTTGTGTGCTTGTGTATGGGTTCTGATATGAAGTAAAAAAAAAAATTCAAATTGCATAAAAAAGAAAAACCCATGACCAAAAGAAACTACAAACAAAATTTGCACTCAAATTTGGCAAAGAAGACTATGAATCAACGAGAAGATTAAAACATCATATATGTTAGTTTTTTTAGTTTGATCCATTATCCATGACAACTCGGGAAACAATGCTTGCTCCCAAACATACACAACAACACAAAGCATCAAAAAAATAGACACACTCCAATAACAATTTTACGCAATTAAAAACCTCATACATATTTGAACAAAGAAATGGAAAAAAACTTGAAATAAAATGGGGTGTGAGTCCCACTATGCATGACAAAATGTAAGCTATGAAAAGTATAGTGAATGGAAGATAAACAACTAAATGTGAAAACCTCCCTGAAACCTTCCAATGCAAACCTCGGTAGGTTGTGAGAAACTTAGAATCTTGTGTAACCTTTCGGAATTGTGGGTGCTCTTGAATGGCCTCCAAATGTGAGTACAAAGCTACAAACGCAGATACTTTTGGCTTGGAAATTTACGAGTTATTAATAAACAACTAAATGTGAAAACCTCCTAAAACCTTCCAATGCAAAGAGGTTGTGAGAAACTTAGAATTTGTAACCTTTAATTGTGGGTGCTCTTGAATGGCCTCCAAATGTGAGTACAAATGCTTAGATACTTTTGGCTTGGAAATTTACGAGTTATTGTACTTAAATCTAAGAGGATTTGTAAGAGTGCAATTTATAAAGGCAAAATTAGTTAGAAATTGGTTAAACACGGTTGAATGCACATGTTAAAAATAGCATGGGAGGAGGTTGCATAGTAGTTTCGGAGCATTTAGTGGCAATGATGGAATTAATTACGAAATTACATCTCAGTAAAGGTGGTTGTACATGCAATTCAATTGCCCCCACCTTTCTAGGATTCTAGAAGTGCAGTTATCTAGGATAAGGATGTGGTGTCCAAGTGGAGTCTAAGTGGATGTTGGTGAGTGGTAGTTCACTAGGATGTGCACACACTAATTAATTAATTAATTAATGATAATTAACTTAGCTAAAGGGGTATTAAGGGTACATAGTATTATTTTAATTAATCCAAAGGTTGGAATGTATATGATTAATCAATTTAATCAATTAATCACAAATGGGTGAATAATAGGGTGTACTAGGATAGCATTGGGAATAGATGAGTAATTTTGGGGTCTCTACAAATAGTGATTGGGAAGGAAACCTTAATGACATAAAAAGAACATCTGGATATGGGTTTGATTTTGGATCAGAATGCATTTGATGGGCTTCGAAGAAACAATTAGTCATTTCAATATCTGAAGCGAGTATATTACTGAAAACTCATTTGCTTTCAGACGATTTGGTTAAGAAGAATCCTCTCATATTCGCATGAAGAAGAACAAAGAGGTTGATAATTTTCTGTGATAATATATCTTTGATTGCATTGTCAAATAATTGAGTCTTTCATGACAGAAGCAAGCATATAACTATTAGTTATCACTTCATTTCGAATGGTTGAAAAAGGTGAAATTGAACTTAAGTTTGTAAGTTTGAGTTACAAATTAGCTGATATTTTTACCAAACCATTGCAAAGGAAATATTTGAGTGTTTAAGGACAAGACTAGGTGTCATGGATGAAAGACCGCCTAGCTTCAAAAATTAAAATTTGTCCTTGAATAAATTTTTGTTTGGCTCAAGATTAAGGGGGAGTGTCAGAATTAATGGTGTCTGATAATCTTGAGCCTCACGCAAGCTTTCAAACTTGTTTTTTCCCTCGCTCCCAACCTCCCCTCTGACACACATTTATTTCAAGTTTTTTGGCCGTTTGATTTTTGGTATGTTTGGAAAACCGTAGTACAAAGGAAATTCACACAAAAAGAGGATTCGCGAAGCAAAGGCAAAGGCGAAGCCGCAAAACTAAGGAATGTCTCAAAGCCAAAAGAGGAAGCAGCGGTGTTGTGCGGGTCTAGAGTTTCCGTGGATCTTAAGATTTCGCATAAGCCAAAATCGCATTATATAGAAGATGTCAACCAATATGGAAAAAAATTGTGCAATGTAAAGAAAGTCGCACATTGAAGAAAAGGCGCGTATAAAGGAAAAGCGGCATAATGAAAGGAGTCAAGTCCGCGCATGTCGTGGGTAAGTCAAAGTCATGGTACTCACCAAATTGAACATTGGTTTCGGGTCCAGTGTCGAATTCATCGTGCTTTGAGAAACTCGCGGTTATATATGTGTGTGTAGTTTTGAATCCAAGTGACAATGGAAAAGTAAGAAACAAGAATAGAAGAGAATAAAAGAGAAGAGGAAGATAGAGTGACATATCGAGTAGATAGAAAATAGAAAACATGTGCGAAGCACACACGGTGAAATAAACGAAGAAAGAATGTTGTAGAAGAATCTGCAGAGTAGTAGCTCAAGAGAATATTGTAAAAGAGAAAAAGAATATACGAGTTGTAGCTTTGAGTTTGTAAGAAGTTTTTGAATCGAATATAATAGATATATTTTGTGTTGTTTTCTATTTTGGTTGTGTCTTTCCCTATGTTGGTTGCATTTGGCACCAAATTTTTCCAACATTCTCGCACAATTGTACAAGGACCCAAGAAAAGAAGACATTACTTATTGTCTAAAAGATTTTTTTATATACAAACCTTTGAGTACTAAATTTTACCAACAATGAGTGAAAATTGATTCGGTGAGGCATTGAGTGTAGAATTTCTGTATGCAATTACTCATTTGTGTTGAAGCACAAAAGTGGCAATTCAAATAGATTTGCTAATGCATTGTGTAGGAGAAACATTTTGTTAATTTAAATGAAGGTGGAAGTCATAGGATTTAAAAGAAGTATAACATTCGTGTGCAAAAACATTAAATGTAGACACAACACATTGAATGGATTATTTTGTGCAAGAAGACCTACTAGATAAAGGTAGTAATTTATACATATCTTGAGGATCAATACGTGAAAATTGATTGAGGAAAAGCACGTTGGAGGTTTTCTAGGCCATTTGAGTTATGACAAGACTTATATGCATTTAAATTAAATGCACATAATTGTGTGTGCAAAAATGTAGATTTTTTCAACTAACTAAAGGAAAAATTCAAATTTCAAAGTTGTATCAACCATTTCCTATTCCAGAGAAGCCATGGGAAGACACTAATATGGATTTTGTATTAAGAATACCTAGGGCACAACGTATTTTTGGATTTTTGTATTTATGAACTTTCGCTTCACATATTTATCTTTTAGAACATGAGAGCACTTAAATCATATTAATTCTTAAAGCTCTTCAACCTCGACAACCTCTAAATATGGTTCCGGATAAATAATAACAACAATCTTGAATTAAGATTCGGAAATGTGATCCCCAAGCTTTATTACAAATGTTCCTCAACCTAAGTAACCTTCAAATATTATCCCTATGAGTTTCATTACAAAAGCTCTCTACCTCAAGTAACCTTCAAATATGGTCCAAATAAATAATAACGAGCATCTAGCATTAAGATTCGGAAATGTCATCATTAAAAGTTTGATTACAAAAATCCTCGACCTTGGCAACATCCAAATATAGTTTTGGATAATTAATAGAACCCATCTTGCATTAAGATTTCAGAAATGTGTAAACCGTTACACCAAAACCTGAGGCATTAGTGAATCCACACACCAAGATCATAACAAAATGTGATCCCTACAAGGATGATTACAACCTTGTTACAATGCTAAAGAGCAATCTTGCTTATAACCATGAACACACATTTCCACCATATTAATATTACTCCAACACTCGTTACTTAATGATTTATTCCTTGTGAGTAATGTACAATGATGCATTTATTGTTTTTCTTCATAAAGCCACAAGTGACTAACTAGTAATTCATAGTCAATGAGTGATGTAGGAGCATCCACGTGCAACTTGATTTAACAAAATTTAATGTAATGTAAGGTCGTTTTATCAAATAAATATGACAATATTCAAGTAAGATCTAGCTAAAGAGGTATAAGCAAGAGTGAGCATATTAGATGAATAACATATGCATATGTTTGAGTTAGAATAACCTCGAGAGGTCACCCCAATGTGATTGTCATTGAGCTCTTGCACTACATTTCAGACTCAATGTAGTTCTTGTGTGTGTGTGTGATTGGAATAGTGTCCCTTGAGCTAGATGCCCTAGTACTCGCCGCAAAAAATAGTGGGCTACAACTACTTTTTCCCAATGCAAAATGTGTGGTATGGAATTTAGAATAAACCCTCCTATGCAGTGAAGTATGTAGTCCCAAAATGCAGTCCTTGATGTAGTAGATAGAAAATATTAGCTCCTTGTAATGTATATGCCTCTTGAATGCTTTCCCCCTAATGAGGTTAAATAAGACATGTATATATATGATTCATTTACTTAAGTTTTCATCATTAACAAGTGAAAGGTTGACCTAGGGTAGTAAACAAAGACATGAAATATGTAACATCAAAAATTTAGAAAAAAAGAGAAAAGAGGACATAAGCCAAGAGGGGACAGTAGCATGCACCCTGGCACTCCTGTCCCTAATGGGTGGTTTTGTATAAGGTGCTCCAAAAAGATAAAACAGTGGAATCAGAGTTGAAAAGGATGTTGGCTAGTATGCAAAACTATAAGGTGTAAATTTATAAAAAGACAAGTAATAAAGATAAAAGGATAAAAGCAATGTCAAAGAAAAACAAGTGTTGTTAATGACTAGTTCTCTTGCTTAGGAATCATGCATATAAATGAAATATTTAGAGGCTAGATGTACATAGTAAGTGTGTGATTTAGTGACTACATTTTCCCCCACTTTATGTTAGTGAATAAGGATTGGTAGCATAAAGTAGAAAAGAAAAGTGTACCTTGGGGATTCGAAAAGAAGATTGTGCCCAAGTAGTGTGTCGAATGAGTGTTGTAGTGTGCCGAATGGAATAAGTGTAAAATGTGTACCATGGAATTCTAAGGGAGGAAGGAAGGATAAGGATCCTAGGGGTGACCTTTGCATGTGTGGAGTGATAATGATGTGTGTGTGTAGTTCCTTGGAATATCATCTTTTCCAGAGTGTGCTTGAGATTTGCTTCATGGTTGCTTGTGTGTTTTCCTTTGTTGGGATAGGATAGGACTGCAAAAGAAAACAAGTGTAGTCAATGCTCTATGGTAAATGCAATTGAACTTTAACTTGAAAAATATGTAAAATTGAAATGTGTATTGGAAAAAGCTAAACCAAGGGGTTAGAGTACACTTGAAATGTTGAAAGAGAAAGGGGTAGAAATTTGTTTCTACTTTATAGACTTGTTGCTTAGGAGTTGGTTGGAATAATATGAAGGATTTGGGTGCATCTTGTCGCCAAACTAGGGATTTGAGCATCCCGATGCTAAACTTGGATTTAGGCATCTTGTCACCACTAAGGGAAAGTGTATTGGGAGAGCTCATAGGCTTTCCCTCCAACCATTAACACTTCCCCATGGATAAGTGCCACTTACAGATGATCACAAATCTAATTTGTAACTTGCCTCGGGTGACACATTGTTCCAGGCATATCATTGTCCTGCATATGCCCTAGGTGTCACTTCCTTATTTGTTCATGCTTTGGTTCATGAGTTAGTAGTTATTTCTTTATTTAGTTCATGTTAGTAATTGATTGCAATCTAAAAATGATGTGTAATTTTGAAATAGAGAATATTGTAACTATGTAATAACTATGAAAACTTGCTTGTAACTATTTTTTCCCCCAGATAGAGAGCCCCAAGGTGGGACACTAGTAGCACCCACCATTTCTTTTTGTATTATGGTGGTTTTATCCATGTTGAGAATTTTGGCCAAGTCTATTTTTGGCCTATTTTTTATGTAACTAATTTTTGTTTTGATCATGTTGATTGACTATGATTTTATAACTACTTTTTATAACTATTGGGAGGGTGAAAAGGTTCACCCAATGTTTCCCCCACTCATTTGGGGTGTGTGAGATGAAAAAAGTGAATGGAGCCCAAATGAGGAAGGATGAAATTGATATGCATATATGATATAGGGATTTTATAAGGGGAATAGGGATTACACATGGTAGTTACCATGACACAAGAAAACAATTGGAAAATGCTAGCATACAAGTGTTAGTGATAAAAACAAGTAATGCACACAAAAATAAAACTAGTAAAAGCATATAGGAAAAAAAAAACAAGGACACAATGAGGAGTTGGTTGCATACATGGGACACCACTCAGATGTCACAAGACAATCAAATCCATCAAGGCTTGTGCAAACAAGGAAACAAAAACATAGGGCATAGCCCACAAACAATAACAAACAAGATACAAACAAATCAAGACAACCATGATTGGAAGGAGTCCTGCAAGGAAAATGCTACACATGAAGCACCCATGTTAGCATGTTAGGAAAGATAAATAGTATGCCACAATGTAATATCTGAATATAGGAATGAAAATGTGAAATATTGTAATGATAGAACCTGATAGTAAGTGGGAAAAGGTAGATGCCCCTAGAGCCTCAGTGGGACTGGTAATGGATAGGGCCAAGCATCATACATTGTGTAACAACTGTAAGTGACTGCATTCACCTCAAGATACCATGTGAACATGCATGTGTGTATGAAAAATGATAAAGCATACTATGAACCGTAGTAACATGATAAGAAAAGGTGTAACATATAGTAGTATAAGGAAGCAAGAGTACATCCAATCAAGATCTAAGAAAACATGTTTTTTTGGATTTTTAATTGCAAATATGTGAAAGATAATAACTAGAAGGGAGGAATAAGGATGCCCCTATGTGTGTGTGTGTGCAAAGTGAGGTTCATGTAGGTAAGGATGCCCTCAACAAGTCAAGTATGAACCAAGAACAAGAGTGCATCATCGGGTGGTGTGGGGGAATTAGGATGCCCCCAAATGTGGATGCCAAGATGATCTATGCAATGAGAGTAGTAGGAAAGGGCCCATGATCTGCTAAAGAAGATGAACATATGTGAACATGAGGTAAGGACCTAGAGTCATGTGAAAGTGCATGTATCATACATGTGGAGTAGGATTGTGTCATGCATGTGGAGAAACTAGAATAGGTAGAACATTGGTAAACACAAGAGCTACCAGAGAATAATGTCAACATGGTGGGGAAAACCCTATAGAGTCCAAGATCCCAATTGGATGAGTAGAAGAAGTGTATAAACAATAAGAATGTACCCATTAGGAGAAAATAGAATAGGTGTAACATTGGGCATGTGTTGGAAATAGTGGAAAAAGTAAGTGCAAACATAAGGATCAATATGTGAGTCAAAAGATGTGTAACATATGTAATGTTAGGAGGCTCATCAATATCAATGTCAAGCAATGGAGGGAGAGACACAAGACTCATCAGAAGCAATAGGTGTAATTTGGGAAGATTGGAAAGCAATAAAGTAGTATGAATTAGCCCCTATGACCATAGAAAAAATGTGGAAAGAGGGGAATTGATTTCCCCCATGGATGTAACAAGATAAGGTGCAGCCATAGTAAATGAATCATGCATAGAATCTTGGAAAGTGAAAGCATTAGGAATCATTGTCAAATCAGCATATGGTGCTCTAACTTGTGATGAGGAAGGTGCAAAAGAGAGATGTAACATTGGAAGCACTAAGCATATGATCAATAGAAGTGCATCGAGAGTGAGACATAATGGGAGGAGTATCATGGGTGCCAATAGAAAATTGATCTTGTAAATCAAGTAGCACTAGGGTGCATCCCAAGAGGAGAAGGATGTGCAATGTAGGTAATGTCATCAACATCATGTATGAGGGGAATATCACAAGGAGTAGCAACATGAGGTGTGGAATCTATTGTAGCAAGTATCCATGGAAGAAGGTGTAGCAAGGGCATGGGTAGAAATAATTGTATGCATAGTATGTAACCAAGGATGGCCTAGAAGGATAGTATAAGGGACATCATGAGGCATAATAACATGACATAGAACATCAAGAGTGCAAGATCCCATAGTAAGGGGAAGAGAGATTGTGCCCAATACTTTCTTAGGTGTATCATCAAAGCCCATGGATACAAAGAGTAGATGGATTGAGATGAGTAAAAAAGTCTTATTTGATGGAGAAAGGAAAGTGCATATATTAAGACCAAATCTAGGATCAACTAGGACACACTTAACAAGGAGATTATGAAGTTGAACCTGGATATAGAATGGGGAAGCATTGGAATCAAAGGTATGGGAAGCCATGAAAGATCCGATAATGGGCATGTAAGAGATGGGTTCACCAAATGATTTAATAAAAATTAAATCTAATGTAAGGACATTGTTGATTAGATAAATAATAATGGTAAATATTCAAGCAAGATCTAGTTATAAAAAATATAAGCAAAGTAGAAAGATAGAGTTTGTATAAAGATGACTCAACTTGTAACTATAGGTATGGACTAATTTTAGACTAGAGACTAATCTAGAAAGGATAATTCTGGATTATGTAAGCTTTGATTCGAAATTGGAATGTGATGATCTCGAGGGGAAGAAGTGCCCAAGATGGGACATGGGACATGGCACTGGGTGTTAGCATTATTTTCTAAGTGTTGGTGTCTATGGGAATAGACTTAGATCTTTTTTTTTCACTTCTTGTCACTTCTTGTTCATTTGTAGGTCAGGTCATCAAGTTTGCTACACTTTGTTCTTGTCACACATGTACCTATAAAATAAACCCTATACTACCTACACAATACTCAAGTGCACATTAGATGAATAAAATATGCATATATACTTAAGTCAAACTGACCTCATCGGTCACCCCAATGTGATTTTCACCGAGTGTTGCACTACATTTCAAACTCAATGTAGTTCTAGTGTGTGTGTGTGTGTGTGTGATTGAATAGTGTCCCTTGAGCTAGGATGCCCTAGTGTCAATCACACAAAGAATAGTGGGATACAACTACTTTGTCCCAATGCAAAATGTGTGGTATGGAATTCAAAATAAACCCTCATATGTAGTGAAGTATGCAGTCCCAAAATGTAGTCCTTGATGTAGTAGATAGAAAATATTAGCTCCTTGTAGATGTATATGCCTCTTGAATGTTTTTCCCCCTAATGAGGTATATATATATATATATATATATATATGATTCATTTGCTTAATTTTCATCATTAACAAGTGAAAGGTTGACTAGGGTAGTAAACAAAGACATGAAAGATGTAACATCCAAAAAATTTAGAAAAAAAGGAGGAGAAGCACCCAGGGGGAAAGTAGCCTCAGAGCACTCTAATCCCTAATGGGCATTTTTGTACTAGGTGCTTTAGAAAAGATAAAATAGTGGAATCAAAGTTGAATAGGATGTCGACTAGTGTGTAAAACTATAAGGTGTAAATCTAAAAAGACAAATAATAAAGAGATAATAAAGATAAAAACAATATCAAAAAACAAAATAAGTGTTGTTAATGATTAATTCTCTTAAGAATCATGCATATTAATGAATCATGCATATAAATGAAATATTTAGTGACTACACAACCCTACATCACAAAAAAATTTAATTTTCTAATTTATTTTTTTCTTAGTAAGACAACTAACAAGAGGAAGTATCATAGATTGTGTGAGAAATGTTATGTAAGTGTATAAGCAAGTTATAGAACAAAAAATTGCAATTGAATTGACAATGTACTTGGATGTGGTGGTGGGAGAATGGGTGCAAGAGTAAAAGCACCTAGAATTGCTGATTTAACACAAATGATGAGAGATGTCTAGGCAACACCGACTATAATGCAAATAAGATTGAGAATAAGAGTTGGCATTGAGGATGCAAGTGATGAAGAAGGGGAGAAACCTCAAGAAGCTCAAAGACATGAAGAAGAAGTGAAAGGTGTAATTGAGATCATATTTCTTAGAATTGTGGCAAAGATTGGAAGCAAACACAAATGGGACACACCTCAAGATAATGCCGGCTTGAATGGTGAAGAGTTCATATATTAGATTATAGCAATGGAAAAGTACTTTGACTATGAATCAATTAAGGACCCAAGAAAGTGAAGTATGCAATTGGGATCATATTTCTTAGAATTGTGGCAAAGATTGGAAGCAATGGATAATGCAAAAGTGGAGCTCGTAGATTAGATGAAGAAGTGGAGGATGAATTGAGATCATATTTCTTAGAATCATGGCGAAGATTGGAAGCAAACACAAATGGGACACACCTTATGATAATGTAGGCTTAAAGGATCAATTTGTTAAACCTTAGAGACATAAAAGAAGCCTATAAATGTGCATTGGAAGCATAAGAGAAATTGTCACAAGGGAAACATATGAACTGTATACATAGAGGAAGGTTTTCAAAAGGAAGGAACTAAAGTTACGTTGGAGAGGACAATAAACCCATAATGAGAGAGGCAAATAGCTCGCAAGCACAAAACTTTAATGCAAGAGGAAGAGGAATCACAAAGAAATGTTTCAAGTACAATAAATATGTTGGTCACGGGTCATTTAAGTGGCTAAAAGAGACCCAAAAAATAACACATAGCCAATGGGGATGAGAAAAGTGTACTATTGAAACTAACATAGTAAACAATTGAACCACTACAATGGAAAAACCTCCTTTGAAAAATCTACAAATTTGGAAGTAAATGTTGTGAGTTGGCTATAAATGGCTATAAATGTTGTCAAAAGATCGCCCACTGTTATGTTGTCATTTGGTAACACAGCTACCTGAAAATTCTTAGCAGCACCTGCAGAACTTTTATAACCTTTCCTCTTCCTGCTAAGGACAATGCTACTCAACATTTCATGGAAAAAAATAAACCTATTGATGTTATTTCACGTTTCAAAACCTCTCATAGAACCACCCGCACAGAATAAATAGGAATTATATATGTGTACTCTGATATAAGTCTTCTAACAAACCCTCTAATGTCTTCCAAATTAGGACAGCCATAGATCCAACATGATAATAGGCATAAACCTCAGTGATCTAAAAACCCTCAACCATAGGCAAAATCAAACCTAATGCAACTAACGACAAGAAATTATATACAGAACCTTTGCGAGAAGGGATGACAAGTATCAGATGAAAGTGGTGTTTTAAAACACCGTTTGACGAAAAAAACACACCGTCCGGAAGAGATGCAAGGCCGTTGATTAGAAATCAAACTCTATTTCTTCTTGGGGACTTGGGAGACTTGGGCTCCTTGTCTGAGGAGGCAGTTTTCTTGGGGAGAAGCACCTGGTGAATGTTTGGCAGAACTCCACCGTAGGCAATGGTGACGCCGCCCAACAATTTCCCCAACTCCTCGTCATTTTTATCGCAAGCAGAAGATGCCTGGGGATAATTCTGGTCTTCTTGTTGTCCCTGGCGGCATTCCCAGCCAGCTCAAGAACCTCAGCCGCCAAGTACTCCATGACAGCGGCCAAGTAAATGGGAGCACCGATGCCCACTCTCTTCGCGTATCTCCCCTTCTTCAGATATCTTCCGAGTCTGCTGACAGGGAACTGAAGGCCCGACTTCACAGATTTGGAAACGCCCTTCTTCTTGGCGCCTCCCTTCTTCCTCCCTTTCCAGCCTTACCTGCTCCGGACTCCATTATCTTTTACTTGATAATAGTAGCAGCAAGAAAATTCAACAGCAGAAAACTACGATCAGAAATTAGGCTGGAATGACATTAACCGATGCGAATTCCCAATATTTATACAGAGCCTTTACGCTGGGTGTTGAAAGAGGGCCTTATAGACCGTCCGATTTCGCTATTGTGGACGGTTTAGATGGATTCTGTCTTGATCCGTGGATAACCTATTCCGTCAATGGGTGCTTTTGCATGTCTAAAATCAAAAGTAAATGATTGTGTTCCAATCTAACTTTGAATAAAATGATGGGTTTTTTAAAAACCCAAAAACTGCTTTAATGGCAAAGTTAGTTAAATTGAAAAAATTATTTTTCGAGAAGCAAAAGTTGTTTTTAATAATAAAATATATTTTTAATTTTGAAGATAATTGGTTTGATTATTATGTCGGGAAGGCATTCATTGTGGCATTGTGTATTTGACCAACGTTTGTGTTTTCTAGCCTTATCCGATGACAAGGTTTTGCCATGCTCAAGATAGTTACATGGACACTTGCTATTTGCATTTGGTGAAACAATGTTACTTGGTGAGTTATGTGGACACTTGTTATTTGCATTTGGTGAAACAATGTTGGAGGGTTGTTAATTGTATTTGGTGAAAGCAGTGTAGCCGCCACCATTATCACCTCTATTCGTTGACTCACGGGAAACAAGTATGGGTATGTCATTAATGAGGTTGTCTTAGAGATTTAATGCACCGAGGGGGTGGGGGATGGGGGTGAATCAATGTTGATAAAACTTACAATCAATTTCTTCTTTTATGTATATGTTGTTGTTAACTATTATTGATTGTCACAAGCATGCAATATTAACCATGAGATTATAGAAATAAGAAGCATACTCACACATTCACATGAGGAGACCAGATATAATGTGGGAAACCCTTTCAGGACAAAAACCCACTGAAATTGTTGCTTATATTACTCAAAGCAAGGACTTGTAAGAATATTACACATCCTACAATATTTGTTTAGTGAGGCTCCAACCCCACAAGGAGCTCAACCCCTTACACCTTTGTTGATATTACACACAACAAATAACTCAAGTGAATATAACGCATCACAAGAGATTTGTTTAGTGAGGCACCAACCCCACAAGGAGCACCAACCCCTAATTTAATCAACTATTGATCTTCTACAAGCACCGACCCACAAGGAGGCTGCAACCCCTTGGAAATGCTAAGCTACAACTTAGACTTGTTGTTTACACAAATTTTGATCATCTAGTTTCCATGTTGCACATACAACAGATTATGATCACCTTGCTTTTTCATTCATTTACAATCACTCTTCACAATTATATACGATGTTTTATTTACCTCTTTTTGGTCTCTCTTCTCTCTTCACATTCAACTCATCAGACTTTCTACTTTTCTCTGCACATCAGTTCTTCATCTGATAATGTTATCTCCTTCTACACACAACTCTTTTCTTTCTCTTTGCATTAGATCATTATTATTTTGTCGCGTCTTCTTTCTTCCTCTCTGCAATGACTTTGTCCTCAGTTTCTCTTTGCTCTTCTCATCAAGAAATTCACATCTTCTTTCCTTGCATAGTTCTCTGCTCAACTCTCCTACATCAACATCATATATTCAATAACAACTCTGTGTCATTTCTTTCTTTCTTTGAAAAGCTCTTTGGCTCGACTACTCTTTCTCTCTTCTCTGTTCTTCGATCTTCAACTCTTCATCTCTTCAGCTCATGAGAGTTCTCTTGTTGATTCCATCAATCTGTAATGCATCTAATCAATTCTCAGACTCTACACTCATACCTGCATTACTCCTTCGGCCTCTCTCTTCCTCTTTAGCTCCTTCACTTGAGTGCATCATTTTTCTCTTGAGCCTCTTCTCTCTTGTTGCTCCTTTAGTTCTAGTGCATTGTTTTCCCACTCGAGCAACTCCACTCAAATGCATCCAATTTTCTCTATATAAAACAATCAACCCAATCGCCACTTCATCTTGCATGTCGTGTAATCTCTCTGCTCTATCGCTTGAGAATATGGACTATTAAATGCATGCCGCTCACTCCATATTTTTCTCCTTCTATATTCGGCTTGATTACACCTTCTATGCATCTACTAGAAATTATTTATGAGCCAACTCCTAAAAATAGATTTCTTGTATTTTTAGGATTTCCTCGTGATTAGGAATAAACGAGCTCCTTTCTTCTCCAATATTTAATTTGTGCCTTGGAATCAGGAATCTTCATGGAGAGTGTAACTAAATTACTTTGAAGTCAACAAGCATTAAATTCTAGCAGATAGAATAGTGGACTTCATCGTTCTTTGTGGAGTTCTAGTTGTACACGCCAATGAAATCTTTTAATCAATTGAATCATCGTCGATTTTGGATTCGACTCTTCTTCCATTTTAAAATCTATCTAATTTTCCTTGATCCATCTC
Organism: Taxus wallichiana var. yunnanensis; assembly: GCA_018340775.1. Lineage (NCBI taxonomy): Eukaryota > Viridiplantae > Streptophyta > Pinopsida > Cupressales > Taxaceae > Taxus > Taxus wallichiana. The sequence goes on along the minus strand of CM031239.1, from coordinate 533,519,689 downwards.
TAGTTCATATTTGCTTGATTTAAGACTTCCCTTGGTTTTTGTGGCATTTTTCCTTGTACCACGGTAATATTCTTTGTTTTGCGGCTTTTCACCTTTCTCTCAGCGACTATTAAGTTATTTTGCGGCATTTCTATGCTTCTCACGGCTATACTTCTTGTCATTTGCCTTTCTGCGGCTTGTTCCTCACGCATGCGCTTCTTTTTCTTATCTATGTTGCCTTCTTGTGACTTGTTTCACGTCTGCGACTCCATACTTTTATCTCGTGAATTTGTTATTTCTGCAACTTTCTTCCTTATTGACTTTTCTTGTTTTGCATGGCTTTTCCAAAGTCCTTAGCGGATTTTTCTCGCTTGTCATGCGGCATTACTCCTAACTTCCTTTACTCTGCGGCTTCTCCTTAAAACTTTATAGTTCCACGACTTTTCCTTCAAGCTATTCTTACTCCTGCAACTCTTCCTTCAAGCTATTCCTACTCCTGCGGCTCTTCCTTCACATTTGCGACCTTACCTTTTTCTCATGTGACTTGTCCTTTGGCTCCTTTTACTTTAGTGGCTTCATTCCTTTTCACACGGTGTTTGCTAAGCTTTCGCGACTTCACTTTTTACACTTAGAGCTTGTTCCTTGACTCCTTACATTTTGGTGACATCATTCCTTTACTCGCATGGCTTCTCCTAAGCCTTAGCAATTCTTATTTGAGTTTTGCAACTTCATGCAGATTGTGGACGACTATATTTAAACTTTGTGATTTCTCCTAACTTCGATGATGAGATATCTCCTCGTTTCAGCACTTGCTTGCCCAAAAACTAATTAAGTCCCTTGGAACTTTTCCTTGATCATCCTAAAGCTTTTTACATCTAACTGACCCTTAATGTCCTTATTTGACTTCTAAACACCCAATTCAAAAGATATCCGAGGTTGTTACATACTACATATTCTTTCCTGAGCTGCTTTTTGTCTTTGATGTTTTTTATGTGAGCTAACACTACCAATCAACCTTCATCTTCATTTCTTGCTCACTTTACCAATTAACCCTTTTTGCCATCAATGCCACTTCTTCCATCTTCTGCGTTTTGACATCAATGACAACACATACCATAATGACAAAGGTTCAACAATCTCCCCTTTGTCATTGATGGCAACACACCCAGAAACCTATAACCATTGATGGCAAAAACATTGGCAATCATGGTTTCTGTTCTCCCCTTTTGACATATGATTAGTTGGTTTCTGACTTCAATTTCTCTCCCCTTTGACAACAATGACAAAGGACCAACTATGTCGTGTAAGGTTGAATATACTGGTAAGCTAGATTCATCATGTTCTTACCTTAAGAGGATCTCTCTTGGCTCATGCTTTTGATCCACTTGATTTGGTATGTCCGTGGCAATGCTCCTCCTGAGTTGATGATACCAATTGTAGTAATGTCGTTAGTAAACTAGCTCCCCCTCACCTGAATATTGTTTGGCGTTGTTTTGGAGCTTATATTTCACAAGAATGATCCCCCTAGGACTGTGTTCCATCTTTTCTATCCCCCATTAGTAGCAAAAAAATGATCCATTATATCACCGGTAGCTCCCCTTGGATAATGTTGCATTTTCATTGTTAAAACACTCTTTCTGTTGCATGTTGTGCTTCACTCCATTTTCTTTGAACTAACACTAAGCTCTCTTTGTCCATATGCTCTTGTTGAGGTTGTATTTCATCTTGTATGTTGTGGATTTCTGTCTCAGACACTTTCCTCATAGTATGAATCCCCTCTTCTAATTTCTTGATCTTCGTATTCCTAACACTTATCCATTACTTAGTGTCATGTTTCCACTTGCGGCGTGCATTAATCTGCTCAGTCTTGTAACCTATCTCGCTTTCTCCAATCTCATCCATAGATAGTCATTAACTCATCCTGAATCTGCTCAAAAACATATTTCTAAGCATGTGGTATGCATAGTTTGGAGATACCAATTGTTATGAGATACCAACTATTACATCAATTGTTATGCAAGGGTACTCATTGGAAGACATCTTCACCATCAAATCATCTAATACTTTTCAACAACATCTTTGAGAGCTTAATCTGTCCATTTGGCATTCAAGAATAAAGACACCATCTTCCATACTTGTAGTCTATAATTACTTGCTCATTACTAGTTACTCATACTAGATCCTATCACCTTTCCTCACACTTGTGGACTATGAAAGTCTTGCATTAATTTACTCATATCAGTAGTCTATGTGACAGAGACAATTCTGGAATATGCACTTATATAATGAACACGCACATGTACTTCACACATTTTGCATTTGAGGGATCATGACAAACAAACTTGACGCAAGACACTTATGATTGGACTTTTTAGGCATCAAGATTCACATGTGACCAAAACACACTAAAGCCGATTTTGACACTTGAATAGGATCTTCTTTCAACACTCAAAGCATGAGGATTTTATACATGACTCATTTTCCACCATGGATATGTGCTTGCTAATAACAACCAACCAATTAATGACTCAACTATGACATAAACACTCTCATCGAATATCAGAACTGATCTGATTTAGATTTTACCATACAACCATCTTGTTCATTGATTCAATATTTTTCTCATGGAAATACTTCTCACTTGACTGTATCAATGACAAGGTTAAGGAAACAAATACATGATTGGGAACCAATTGACAATTTTTTTTTCCTATGTAGGCTTGAGGAATATACTGGGCTTTAATTTATACTGATAATATATAACATGGAGCAAATCATATATGACACACCTTAACACTTTTCATGAGACGTTGCACAACAATTACAGGCATCAACCGACATTCTTTACTTTCTTGCTCAAATTGACCATGATGAATTATAAGTTACGCTTCCTTTAGATTTGGTATACCTTCTAGAAGCTTAGAGAAGATATATCATGTTCTTCTTAGATCCTGTCAAAACATTAGGAAGTCACCAAAACGACATGATGACTTAGTTTTATCTTTCTTGGTCCTTATTTTCTTGTCAGTCTTTCTAGATGTATTCTTTTGTATCACTGTTTCATTACTTGAGTTCTCATCTCCTGATTGTATGCCTATGAAACACATGTACTGCATTTTCTCTATCACCACTTGAGGAAGAAACTCTTCACTGCTTGTACTTGTTTTGTCTTCCTTCTTTTCTTCTTTGACTTTAGATTTCGTTTCCTTGATCTTGTATATCCATCTCATCTTCTTTTTTTAGGATCTGTTTGAGTCTTGGCAGTTTTTGTATGATTCTTAGGAATCATTTTCATGGTAGAAGCTTTATTTTCTTGCCATCTGAAGGCATGAAGTCTATTGTTGTGTTTAGGTTGTTCATTTTGACAATAGTGCTTTGAATAATGCCCAATTTTATGACATGTATAACACATTACATGATTTATCCTTTTATCTAAATGTGAGTGATCATTGCTAAATTGTCTTAAGGATTTTTCTAAGCAATACCTAGCAATGTGTCCTTTTTCATGACAATTGAAACACATCCTACTCTTCTCATACTTAAATCTATTATCCCTCCATGGATGTTCTTTGTCTACCTTGTGTCTTTTACACTCTACGGCCTTGTGACCAAAACCATAACATGAATAACAATATCCACTAAATTTTCTTTCATACTTGGATGTGTTGGGTTATCTGATTGACTTGAATCATCCATTGTTGGTCACCTTGGTCTGCTTCTTGTCTAGTTGCATACTGGAACTAGCCTTTTCATCCTCCTTATTTTCTAAGCATTTTTGACAACATGTTTGTCTTGATTCAACTTTCAACTCCCTTTGCCTTGCTTGTTCTAATTATTTTATGAGAGTCTCATGCTCTATCATGTTATTTTGCATTTGATCCATTTCTGTCTTCAGATTCTTTAGTTCAGCTTTGAGCTTATGACAAGCATCTTTTCTATCATTCTTGATCTTCACATTTGCTTGCTTTTCCTAGTCTAAATCTTTCTCGAATATTTTCATGGTTGAGTTGAGTTTGTCATATTCTTCAATTTTGTCCCTGAGAGCTTTAGAAATCAGATTGACTTGTCCCTCAAGTTCCTCAATATTTTCTTCATGTTCTTTTTCCATTTGGATTGCCATTGCTTCATGATGTCTGATTTTCTCTTCTTGTTCCATCAAAAATGTTTTCATATTGGTGATTTCTTCATCCTTGAGTTTGAGAGAGTTCAATACTTTATTTGATTGAGAATCATCTTCTACACATTCTTGAGAATCCTCTTGTTCTTGTTTGCTCAATTTCTTCTTGAGGAGAGTGATGTGCTTCTCATAGGCACTGATGTAGGCTTTCAATTTCTTATTTTTCTTCCTTGATTTCTCTAATTCCTCTAGAGCACATTCTAACTCAAAGCTTCTAGATTAACTTCTTCTTCTTCATCATCTGAATCATTTTTGGAGCTGCTGTAACTTTCTATTGCCATCATCAACCTTTCTTTGTGAGCGATACTTTATGTAAGTATATTTTTCCATGCTTAGGATCAACTCCAAGTTGTTAAGATTTACACATGAGAACCACCACTCGACACCAATTATTCTGATTTAATGCCTTTGAGAGGGGGTGAATCAGTGTTGATAAAACTTACAATCAATTTCTTCTTTTTGTATATGTTGTTGTTAACTATTATTTATTGTCACAAGCATGCAATATTAACCATGAAATTATAGAAATAAGAAGCATACTCACACATTCACATGAGGAGACTAGATATAATGTGGGAAACCCTTTCGGAGCACTTTAAGGCTTTCCTTGTGCTTGGATGTAAGCATTACTAGGGGTGGATTCTTCCTTGGCTTCAATAGAGCCAAGTACCTAATGGGACATGGCCTAATCGATGGACGTGCCCATTGCTTTATGAAACTTAACTCCAAGAATGGAGTCTTCTCTTGAAACTTCTTGAAAAAGAGATTGCCTGCATGTTGATTTTTGCTTTGCATTGCTCCTACAAATGGTTGATCTTCTGCCTTGATGACTGGTATGGAAATGGTGTCATCCTTGGTCTCTTTCTCCTCCTTACTTAATGAAACAATTGGAAGATTTAAATCCTCCAATCTTTTCCCAAGAGGATTGTTTGAAGGAGCAGAGTTGTTCTTGCATGTTTTCCTCCATGAAAACAGGCTCTTGATGTTGGAGGATGAATGATGGAACAAAAAAGTGGTGATTTCTATGGGCTCTTCTCCATCAAAGCATTCATCTAAATCAGACAAGCAATCAAGTTCATCATTGTCTGATGTGCCAAGTTTTCTCCTTCCTCCATGATGACCTCTAAATTTACAACTTGTTCATCATGGTTCCCCTCATCTTCAAACATGAATTTTGAGAGCTCAAACTTCTCCTCATCATCATAATTTGGGGAGGATGAAGTGGAAGGAAGTCTTGGAGCTTCTTGTGTAGCCTTCTTTACATTCAAGACCTTTGGAACTATGTGATTATTCACCATAACACAGACATGCTCCTCTTCTTTTAGATTTGGAGTTGGTTGTTCTTCCTCTTCCTTGACTGATTGTGCAGCTGGAATAGGATCAACATTATCCCCAAATAGAGTGCCATTATGGACACTACATTTAGAGTATGTGGATTTTTGATCTTCTCATGCTTCTTCTTAGTCTATTGCTGCTGTAATCGAGTCAACCTTCACCACTTGTTCTTTTTTAACCTTAGCCTCCTCCAAAGGCTTGGCCGTGAGGATTTTTTCGATCCCAAATTTTAGAGCCAAGCTTACCAAGTTTTTCATAATTCATTCTTGGCTTGGTTCTCCTTCATGTTACTCTTGTTGATTGGTTTTTTGGGTTTGTTCCCGAAATAGACTCGGGAATGTAAGAGGAGGGTGGGTTGAAAAATAGATCTTGTAATTGTTTTGGGTGGTGGAACTTCTTGTTTGTATGGAGGGGGTGATTGTTTAGAAGGAAAGAGGGTAGAAGAAATGAGATGGAATGGAAGATTAGAAGATGGAGATGTGGATTCCATAATGGGGCAATAGGCAAAAAACTTGTAAATTTGGGCTTTGACCGGGATAGTGCTAATTGGGGAGTGGGGAGAGGATTGTGAGATGACAATGCTAGGTTTTCCCATTGATAGGATTGACTAACATTGGCTGTAAAAGCTACTATCTCCTGGGTCCACTTTGTGAGCCTTGGAAACATCTCAGTTATGAAGTCCAACTTCTACTCCAGGCTATAATGTCTTGGAAATGGGCCCTCCCATGGACAAGGAGTCCTAAATCCGACTCTGAATTCTTGCATCTAAGACATAGGCCTCGACTGCACCATTTTAGTCTCTAATCTTTGGATCCTCTCCTGCAAATCAACATTTTCCACATAAATGTTGCCACCACATGCATACCCTTATTATTGATAAGCCCTATAGCCATTTTGGTCTTAACATTGCTCATATGGGTAGGTATAATGATTATAGATTTGATCATAATGTTGATCTGGAGGAGTTGTGAAGTACATAGGAGGTTGATTGCACTATTGCAAGTTCGAATTCCACTGTGGGAATGAAGCCATGATTACACAACTTCCTAGAACGGGAGAAAATGAAAGAGATGGAAAGAATGATGAATGAAAATGGATGGAAATGGATGAAGAAAGGTTTGCAACTTCAAAGAATGGGTTGTTGACCAGATGGAGCCACCAGATGTGTTTTACATGCTTCCAAAAGTTGAGATTTTAACAAGAACACATCAACATGTTAAAATGGAGTTTGCATCAAATGATTGAACTGCACACTTGTAAATGATCTTCAATTTAACTTTGTAGTTGAACACCCCTGAAAGATGAAACTTTGACGTCTTTGATGTCCCCCAGGCGTGCAAGCGTTATCACCAAATTACAACACCCCCAAATGGCCTGATTTGTGGATGGGGCATTCGGTGTAATTTTGTAACATTGAATCATCTCTCAAGTTGTGGGACTTGTGGGTTTAAGACGACCCTCCAGAGAAGGTTGGTTCCTGCTCCTAAATTACCTACCACAACTACTCCTAATACGGGCAAGCAAATGAATCCTAATCTAACCTTACAAGGGACCAGGGAGAGAGAGTGCATGAAACAAATCCTAAACTAACAACGGTGATACACCAGAAAAGGAGGTTATTAATCACAATCCCAACTACCTGAAGTGGAGAGAGGTGAGCAACGAAGAGGATTGACAAGATGCATCACAAAACAAGGATGAGCTCACACAGAACACCACTTCAAACCCATTAAACATAGCTCCCAAAACCTACAATAAACATCAAGATATATGCACAATATACCTTGCAATGGTGAGAGGCAAGAAGAGACAATAAAATAAGCAAAAGATGGACAAGATGCATCACAAAACATATTTTATTACTCCATGAATTCACACAATACATCACTAGTGGGCAAGAGGCAAGAGAATTCCATTACAAAGAAAAGAGAGGAGGCTTAATCCCCATATTCAACCCTAGCAGAGAAGAAAGAGAGAGGGGTAGGATAGAAAAATGACCAACTTTTTACAAAAATGAGCCCAAGATTCATTTATGAAATGAGAAGAAGAGGGAAAGAAAAATCTCAAATTTACCCTTTCAACCACTTGTAAGATGTAATAAATGCATGCAATTAATGATATTTTACTTACAAAAGGCTCCCCATGCTGTCCCATGACCTACTGATAGAGAATAAATGATTGTTCATGCTTATTAATTGCATTTCAAACCACCATCCAAGCGCCCTTCGAAACAGGTTCGTTTTCCCAATTTTTTTGATGAAATATTCATTAATCCCTAAATTTATTTGTTGTTATGTGTTGGTTTTGAATCCACGATCCCAACGAGACCAATCTTATGCAATTTCGTTAAGAAATGCAAAAGTTATGGCTTCCTACGAGTGCGAGTAGGTATTTTGGGTTTGTGCAAGCATTTTTGTAGCATATGAGACTAATAATTGATTCTTTAGTTGAGAAAAGAAAATTTAATAATTTCTCCTATTTTCAATGTTTTTCAAATATCCCAAATGATTTGGGCATTTAAAAGTTGTGGGACCCATCTCTAACTTGATTGCCTTGAAAAGGGGGATTGATTTAATGTCCGAGTATTAAAATAATGGCGGCCACTGTACGGAAATGTAGCTTTCTTTGCATTGATGACCTCCTTCAATGTTTTTCGAGTTGCGAGTTTGACCTCATCCTACCTATGCCAATTCGACCACCTATTCAAGCATCGATCATGGTCGACCTCTTTATTACTCTAACTTAGCATCAACCGACACTTCCCGACTTTACATTTGATCGTGGGCTCGGCAAGTCACTTCTTGACCTTGGTATCGACCCCATACCTTAGAACCATCGCCATGTGTCATACTCCTCTCCGTCTATTTGGCTCACTTTCAACCCGGTAAGCTCCTTAACCTCATCTTTAACACGAAAATCAATTCGAGCAGATCCCCATCACCGTGAGTTATTCATTGCATAGACGCATGACGACCCATGCCACATGGAGGCCCCACGCCTTGTTGGGGTTTTCATTTTCACATCCCTTTTTAAACCACACCGTGAGGATGTGTGTCAACCCCCGCGATCCCTCTTCTTTTCCGTGTCGGGCCTTGACTTTGCGAGCTTGCTCGACTTATCATGACCTTAACTCATTCTCACCAATAGGCTTGAACCTTCCCAAAGTCGACTTGCCTCCGCTTGCACTCGACTCAATTGAGCTCCTCTTTATGTCCATTTGACCGGATTGGCCCCAAACCTTCGTTCCTCACGTAGGGCTTTAACCTTTTCTTCCCCTATCGCTCAAGCCGAGTTGACATGTTGTGAACTTGCCGGCCTCATCGTCTTCTCATTACACAATGTCGAGTTACCTTTATGTTGCCAAACCAAGTCCACGTTGGCCTCACGAACTCACTCGATTTGCCGCGAGCTTGCTTCCTTCAATGTTTATCGTCACTCAATTCCGGTCTCGGCCTTTATTGCAATGAGCTTAGTGATTAATAAATAGATCTTGGTCCCTTCAAAGATAACTCATCTTGCATTTTAAGAGTTGGTGAGCTAAAGGGTAGCTCAACCACTAAATATATAGCTTGATTATTCATATTTAGCTCCCTCACCTTCTCCAAAACAACCAACTCGACCATGAAAGAGCTAGCTTGGCCTATTGAAGGAATAACCCGCGGATGCTACACTAGGTCGGTTGGCTTACCAATGTGGGCTCGATGTCCCAACAATTCTTCATCGGTGAAAATGCTCGGTGAACATATGCATGTTTCTAAATATTTTGACATCCCTATAAAGCTCGACCCTTTGGGAGTAGCTCGGTCCACATCGACTCAATCTAAGAGCTCATTTATGCCTGCTCCAACCCGAGTTTCAAAGGTAGCTCGGATTCATGGAAGAGCTCAAAGTGGACCTCTCATGAGCTTGGCCAAAACTTGCAGAGCTAGTCCATGTGAAGAGTCCCACAACTTAATGACCCTACCCGGCTAGTTGCAATACAACGTTCTCCCACTCACCCCTATACAAAACAACTTGCTTGAGATGTCACGACAACCCGATTATGAGCTCGGTGAGTTGAATCCATGGTTGGGAGCTATTCCCTTTAAATCTAAACTCTCCGAACACTTCATGCGATTCCTTGATACAGACTACTTTGTGACAAAATGCCAAGAGGCATGTTTGCCATTTTTGTATGTGGGCCCTTTGGATTCACCCATTTGTTTGCAATCCCCCTTGTTGCCCATTTTTACCCGGGGTAAAATTGATAACAATTATATTTCTGCTAAGGTTTATGGAAATAATTATCTTTTTACTTTGAATGCAGCCTTCAAACTGAAATATTGAAGCCTCCTTCATTGGAGATGCACTATTTTAACTTGTAACTTGATATGTCGTCTCTCCTTTTGAATCTGCATGGTTTATTCATTATCAACTTTTTATTCTTCATATTCTTCTGTTTCACATAGAAATGTTTTGTTCGAGAATAGAGTTGCTTCTATCCTTTCATTCTCTTGAGAAAGCAGATAAGGGTTAGGGCTAGGAGGAATACTGTTGAGTGTTGGGAAGGTGTGCGCGTACCTGTAGAAAGATCAGATCGATTGTGAAGAACTGCTTTTTATGCAGGAAGGACTACTGTAAAAAGAACACAAGACCACCAGATCTTAGTTAGACCATGAGTGAGGGAACTACCTTGGGCCCAGGAAATATGAGACGTCCTTTCGAAGGTGGTCAGTTCCCCTTTTAATACGAATTAATGCAAATGATAATAAAGAAGCTATTGCAAAATTACGATTTAGGTACCTCGTTGAAAAGCAATAGAAACTAAACTACTAATAATAAAATGTCATGATGTTTGCTTGGTTAGTGGTTATTGATACATTCAGATCAAGTTAGAGGGATAGACCAGGCTAGATATGAGATTGTTTTAGGGGTAGATAGGGGAAAGGTTGGCTTTGGTATAAGTCATAGTGATCGATGTCGGTCATGAATAATCGACCAAGGTTATAACACACGTACCGTGTGAGATAACCGATATCGGTAGGGGCAGTGATTTAGGGGCTTTGAATGGAGGTCAGTTGTAAGGTGGTTATGGTGTTTATAAGGTTGGTAAATGATTAGGGGTGGGTAGTAGGGTGATGGAGAAGACTCAGAGAGTGAGGGAGCTGTTCTTGGGGCAATGTAGGGGTGGATGAATGAAAGTTAGATGCAGGGTGCTATCGGGTGGTAGATCTAGGAGTGAGCTTATAATTACTATGAATCAGAAGTTCAAGAAATGGTGTTTAGAAACATACAAGATACTACTTACTAGTTCCTGATGAAGATACAGGTCCAAGGAATGTGATGACGAAGGCAAGACTCAAGTGGGAGGATCCGACAATAGAAAAGTGAGCTGATGAAACTATCCTCTAACTCTCCTAATGCTTGGATGAGTGTTACAAAGCACTCTGGTTCCTCTATTGTAGTCTTGGGCTCGATGTCCTTCTTCGCAAACTCTTCTCTTTCCTTCACTTGTCTCTATCCTCCAAATGAATTCTAGATCCTTTATTTTTGGCTGGGGAAGGTCATTTAGAGGGAACCGATGGTGGTTACGTAACCAACGGCGGTCGAGTAGGAACCGATGTCAGTTAGGTCAAAGTGGCTATTTTAGTGAAATAGCCAACTTTCCCTCTCTTTCTTCTGAGGGGTCCGTTGTGGGCTTGGTCAAGTCATTATTAGGCTCGTTTTGGTGCGGGTGAGGGGTGATGAGTCATGGGTGTGAGTCTGGACCAAGTCATAGGTCTTAATTGTGTTAGTTTAGGGTTAGGGCTAGGTCACGATGAGATGGCGAGGTTAGGTGGCATGGTTGGAGATGTGGATTTATTAATTATAAGGTAATTAATAAATAATTAAGTGTGTAAGGTTTAGGTGGTGAGGTATGGTTAGGTTGTAAGATGATAACACAAATTTGGTGTCTACATTTGCCCCTTGTTGTCATGTAGCTTGTCGTGTAAAGTTGCACACCGACAATAATAAGAAGTGGTTCCGATTAAGGGTATAGCAATCCCCCTCAAATCTATCGAGATTGAGGTGACGTGAAATCAAGGATAGGGTTGATAAAGGGCGAATGATGAAGAGATGATGGTAAGATGGTGGAGTAAGTTCAAGGAAGCGGAGACGCACGCGTTGAAATGCGAGTAGCAAACAACCAGTGGTACACGATTTGAAGAGCAAACAAGTAATTCGTAGTTAAAGGTCGGTAGTTTATCCAAACAAGGGTGATATAATCCTCGGTATCCAAGGCATTGGAAGTAGCTCCGGGGATATAACGGGTAAGGTACCGGAACGTTTAGGCATGTTCGGCAGTACCAAATGGTTGGTTTGGTTGAGATAAACGACACGGTCTTGGTCTAGGCAATGTTGGTCGGCTGATCAATTCAAGTATCCTAGTTATGCTAAAACACGAACATGTGAGCTCGATGGAACAAACAGCTACATGATAGAATCGTAAATTGCGGGCCTTGGTCGAGGTACTTAATTGGTGCGGCCTTGGGTCGGGCCGATTGGTTGGTTGCGGCCTTGGGTCGGGCCGATTGGTGGGTTGCGGCCTTGGGTCGGGCCGATTGGTTGGTTGTGGCCTTGGGTCGGGCCGATTGGTGGGTTGTGGCCTTGGGTCGGGCCGATTGGTTGGTTGCGGCCTTGGGTCGGGCCGATTGGTTGGTTGCGGCCTTGGGTCGGGCGATTGGTTGGTTGCGGCCTTGGGTCGAGCCGATTGGTTGGTTGCGGCCTTGGGTCGAGCCGATTGGTTGGTTGCGGCCTTGGGGACGGGCTAATTGGTTGGTTGCGGCCTTGGGTCGGGCCGATTGGTTGGTGCGCCTTGGGTCGGCCGATTGGTTGGTCAGCGCCTGGGTTGGGCCAATTGGTTGGTGTGGCCTTGGGTCGGGACGATGAATTCAAAATAAGGATATTTAAGAAGGGTCGGGGGTAAAAAATAGAGTTTGGTGGATAAGGGTAGGAGTTAGGGTAAACTAGGCAAGTAACCGATATCGGTTATGTGTGACCGATGTCGGTAATAATACCGATATCGGTCGTCTAGGGCGTGCCATAACCTAGAGTATCGGTTAAAGGTCAAAACCTATAAAAAGAAAAAATACGGCATGTCATTGTCACATTGTGAAGTTGAGTGCCAACCTTTGTCTTGTCTGAGTTTGGAATTGATTGGGCTAAGTTTTGGGTGAGGTGGCACTAGTTGAGTGGGGTCGTGAGTTATTGGTAGGCCCGAGAGATCGGGAGGCGAGTTTGATTGGTGGAGGACCTGCACTTTGAGGAGATTTGGAGCTATGACACGACTGGAGGAGGCGAGGAGTCTTTGGACCACCGCCACCTATCCCACCACGACGACGTGTAGTCATACCGGTAGGCTCGAATCCCTATTTGTGTGAAGTTGATGAATTTAGCTAGGATGTGGGTTTTGGGGTAGGAATCCAAAATTTGATAAAATAATAGATAAATGAAGGTAAATCATAGAATGGAGTGGGTAGATATGTTAGGTAGGCCAAAATGGCGGTGGGTAAGTTTGTAAGCAATAATTGTGGGTAGATGGGTAGAAATAGGAAAAAAAGGGATTTGGGGGTCATTTTTGGTCCGGCCCCGAAATCCCACAGTGACCGATGTCGGTCACTAGGCGATCGCATCGATCGAGATCGCAAGCCATGTAGGTTAGTGGATTTAGAGACCGGCGTCGGTCATGTGTCGGCCACGACGCGGTACATAAGGGGACCCGGTGATGGTCGAGGTGACCATGCTACGGTCACCGTGGGGTTGTGAAGTTTATTGTGTTGGTGTGTTGTCAGAAAGGCGGGTAGGAGTAAGTTGTGGGGGTGAAGGGGAGAAGGTAAAGTTCTTTAGGAAAGGTTATTGGGGTGGGGGTAATCGAGTGGTTGGGGCCGGTTCGGGTAGGATAAGGGATGGGTTGTGTATGAATTGGGAGGGGTTAAATGGGGGGGGTATGGTTAGAGGGCGAGAGTAGAGCGGGTGGAGTATGAGTGGGGTGGTTGGTAGGTTATGGGATAGGGAAAAGGGATATTGTAGATGTTTGTTGGGTGGGGTTATTGGGGTTGAGGGAGATAAGGTGTTTTAGGTTTGATTGGAGTGGGTAGGATATTTAAAGAAGGACCATAAGTGTGAGAGGAATTTATAGATGTATAGGGTAAGATAGGTGGGTGTAGATGTGTATGTAGAGAGTCGGGTTGTGATTTGGTGGGTGAATGAGTATAGAGGGTTAAGGTAGTTGTTTTATAAAGGGTAGGCTGATGGAGCGTGTTGTTTTGCGGGCACGCCAACAACGATGATGAGGGATCGGATGCCGCCGCTATTGGCAGCGATGCGGCCACATGTGACTTTAGTGCAGTGGGCAATTATGTGAGAGGTTGAACTTGGAGTCCAGAGGTATATGGCTGTGGATAGGGACCACAGCCTAATGGTTGCCCTCATCGAGAGATGGGATCCGACAACTAATGTCTTCCATCTCCCTCTTGGAGAGATGATCACTCTCGAGGATGTGTATCGCATCCCGAGACTACCGCCGATCATAGGTGAGGTAGTGTTCCGGTGGATGCCGAGACAACGATGGATAGTATTCGCAGGTATTCGTGGATGCGGCCCATTGATTACGTACCATAGTGTAAGCATCTGCTACGGCGATATGTATCGCACACATCGACAGGAGACATGGCTTGTCGTGCTGATGATGATTGGTATCACATGCTTCGCCCTCCCTAAATCAGAGGGAGGCCGCTTCCCACGGGATTTGATGGGAGTATTACATGAGATGTGGAGGAGCACACCTGCTATGTGTGGGCACCGTGTATTTGGTGCAGGCTATACTCTGAGAGAGCTCTAGGGCTATCGTCGTATGAGGCGATTTGGGATATGCTCGACATTTTATTACTGGTGTTGGGCCTACGAGCATATCATGTGTTTGACCGTAGGTTTGCCTCGGTCGGCCAGGCCACAAGCAATTTATAGGTATGGGTTTTAGAGGTGGTTGGGGTCGTGGGCCGACCCACGAGCGATTATCGCAGGTGATGTCACCTATTATAGGCATATGCTAGAGGGCCCCGACCGCACTAGATATTATATGGAGGCCATACAGAGGCCATCAGCCTCGTGGAGGAGCCCGAACACAGCTGCGATGGATCCAGTACACCTTCTCGGATAGCCGGACAGAGACCAGGGAGTATGAGCGGATTCCCCTAGAGAGGGTACGATGACAGTTGGGCCTACGGTAGGATGAGCCACCTCCCTTCCCACAGTATCGGAGGGAGGATGTAGAGGCACCACCGCTCGTACTGCAGCCATGGGACCCGATCTAGGTAGCGAGGCCGAGACCGGTCGATGATACGGTGGACGATATCGGTGTGACAGTTTATTTTTGGTTTGGTGGTAGAGGCAGAGGGCAGCCATGAGAGCACAGCCCGCACAACCAGATTTGCAACCGTTATAGCGAAGAGGGACCGTATATTGGGCAGTGCAATTATTACAAGGGCAAACTTAACATCGCACGAGCATAGATTATGGTGCTATAAGGCGATTGGCCCAAGCATAGGTATAGGCACGCAGCACAATACGGCCTCGAGCACGAGCATGCATCAGTAGCCTCGAGCCACAGGCGTATGAGACAGTCGGTGGTCCACTTATTAGGAGTCGGGGACTAGCCCACACCACCATGGTGACATCGGCCCAGTATATGGAGGCGAGAGCGGAGGCCCGTGTTATCGGGGACGTACTAGATGGTACCCAGTGCCGAGTATCGACCATGCGGCTCACAGAGCCGAGACATCCCAGAGTCACAGTCACGGGGGCGCGGCCACGGCCTAAAGTGGGTTGGACGGGTAGGAGGTGAGATCCGGACACAGGGGCCAGCTGAGAGACGAGCCGAGGGAGGGGGAGAGAGCTGAGTCACCCCAGGAGTAGAGATGGGTTTTGTTGATTTGATAGAGGATTTGTTTGATAGAGACACCGGTCTATGAACCGAGTGTGTATATAGAGGCTGCGTGCCCTCATAAGATTTATGTATTCATTGTTGTTGTATATACCGGCCTGCGAGCCGAGTACATGTTGTATAGTTGATACCGGCCGCGAGCCGAGTACATGTCAGAGATAGTTGATACCGGCCGCGAGTCGAGTCGAGATTTTGACCGAGACAATGGCCTGCGTCTGGGCCGACTTTGTATTTTGATTACAGAGGCCCCATGCAGGCAATTTGTACATTTTGACATTGATGTGATGATATATAGATGATGAGTTTGATCCATATGGTGTGTATATATTTTTGTTTTGATGCATATATGATAATGTTTCATGTGTTTTGTCGATGGTATTAGAATTGGATGTATATAACTGATGTTGATGATGTTTTGATGATATGCATATGTGGTGATGGTATGATGATGATGGATGTGATAACTATGTTGTTATGCAGGGAAAAGAGGCGGGTACTGCAAAAATTTGCCAAAAATTAAAGAAAAGACCTAGTTATAAAAACAAGGGATGCGACCGATATCGGTTATATAACCGATGTTAGTCCTATATGACCGATACCGGTTAGGTAACCGACATCGGTTATGTTAAAACGAGTTTTTCTAAAAATAGAAAAGCTTGGGAGGCAACTAAAGTTATTATTTTTAGAGGCATGCAACATGTTAAATACGAGGATGCGAGGCTATGTGTCACGACTATACGAGTAATTGCATGGGAGAATTGAGTGAGAAGGAGGAAAGAGACAGTAAAGTGATCGTGGGCTTGTGTTAAGAAGACGTAAAGGCAAGTAATAGTGAAGAGGGTGGTGAACATGGTTGAACAAGGAGAAGCATCCAGTGGGTGAGAGGAGAGGGAAGACAAGTTCCACCTCAAGTTCTGTTGCATCCCCAGAGGTATAATTTTTGGTTGGAATTAAATTGTTGCATGCGTATAAATAGGATGAGGTAAGGTAAGTGGGTAGAGATGGTAAGGAAAATGTGATAGCAAGGGTTTGGGATGGGGTGAGTGTTATGGGGTAAGTAATCGGGGATTTCATATATGTTTGTCAGAGGTACAGAGAGGGATAAACGAGCGAATAAATTATCGTAGGTGGTGTTTTTGGGCAAGGTGGATAGAATTAACGGTGACCGGTATCGGTTAGGAATACCGGTATTGATTAGATATAACCGATACCGTTCTTGTGTAAAATTCAGTTGTGTTAAAAAAACACTTGGGGATTGTATTTGTTGATGTGTTGTTTGTTGATTTGATGTATGTAGGCAGAGGCAAGGTTGAGGATGAATGATAGGGTGCCAACTTTATTGTCATGGGTCCGAGCAGATGTAACACCAACTGAGTGGGCATTAATAAACCGTGTGGGGTTAAGTGGAATCTGCTATTATTCACGAATTACACGCAATCATGCGATGTTGCAGGCGTTGATTGAGAGATGGAATCTAGAAAAGAATACCTTTTACGTGCCAACAAGGGAAATGACAGTGATGTTAGAAGATGTGTTTCGAATTTTGAGGCTTCCAATTACAGGAAGACCGGTGTAGGTATCGTAGGGCCTAACGTGGCGCGGGTAGCGATAATGGCGTATTTGGTCCATATGCACGAGATTTGACACATTGAGGTTTGACATTCACTTATGGTATAATGTTTGCAGCACACCCTGAGGCAACAAGGTTGGCCGTGGTGTTAATGATAGCGGTGGGGTATTATGCATTACCTAGAGCGGATGGGGGAAGATTTACAAAATCATTGATGTGTATTATTCGTAAAATGATAGAGGGTAGCGTTAATTTCGCATGGGCACCCGCATATATGGCGGAGTTATACAGGGGTTTATGGGCATGCAAGTGAAATCACAGGACTACACTAGATTGTGCATACTTATTACATTGTTGGGCCTATGAGCACATTGTGTGTGTGTGACCAATAGGCCGACCAATCTAGGAAGGAGAGATAGGAGTGTAGAGGTTAGGATTCAGGTGATGGGTCCAAACAGAGTAAGAGGTAAGAGCCGAGACCGTGACAGATGACGTCGAGTATTATAGGTGGATGTGGGAGATGGTGACGATTACGGATATTCGTTGGAGGCCTTATGGGAACTACATGGTGACGGCAAACATAGCCGAGGATTTGAGGGATGTAGAGCGATTGAGGTGGATCGCAGGACACAGACTAGGTGAGTACGAGAGGATTCCTCTAGATCGCGTGCGGTGACAATTTGGATTTGTTCAGGATATACCCATGGATCATAGACCATATAGGAGGATTGACGTTGAGGCACCATTCTCACCTCCACGGCCAACACTTCCAGAAGGACCAGAAGAGATAGCAACCGATCGCAGGTAATGGATGCTTTGGAGTGACAGAGTCATATAGATTATCGTGGGCAAAGCAGAGCCGTGATGTATACACGAGAGGGTCGATCATCCCGACGCCATTTGTGATTACGGTGGAGAGAGACCACTGGGCAGGGTTTAGTGCACACTTCAAACACAAGTGAAGCGAGACTATGGGATTGTTAGAGGCTTCGCAGATCACGAGTGGAGAGACTAGAGACTAGATTCCGCCACGTGAGAGGGCATATTCACATGTTACAGAGAGATTGTGGTGGATCAATGGGAGGAACCAATAAGAAGTGGCACCTTTGAGGATGGAGAGGCCAAAGCGAGCGGCGGCGTCGGCGATCACCATCACTACACTCCGGTTTGGGATGAAGTACGAGGGCCTAAGTGAGTTTCATACATAGGGGTAGAAGAATAAATAAGGACTCCGACCTGCGCGTCAATGATAGAGAAGATGTATTTGTTTAACATCTAAATAAAACTGAATATGTATGTTGATTTGAGTTTATAATAATAATAAGAATGTTTGTGTTCTAAATGTTTGGTTTGAAAAAGGATAAAGATGAGTGTTATCAATAGAAATATACAAAAATATTTATATTTATACACATGATAGGTTATGGTAGGGGATGGTCGAGCTACCCTTGGGAGACCCCATGTCTCCTAAGTGTCGCCTACATAGCCCATGCACAAAGCAAGGAGGGGCCTCGAGGCCGATGTAGTTCTCCTTAGGACCGGGGAAGAGGTGAATTTAGGCAATTTGTTGGTTGGTAAAAGTTTGATGTTGGTAGGGTAATGTTGTTGGTGTTGGTAAGGTATTGGCGGTGTTGGTGTGGGTATAGGTGAAGCGAGGGTTAGCTTACCCAAGCATAGGAAATTATGTCCTGATTAAGGTCAACACATAATCCTATATTTTGGTAAAAGAGGCAAAAGTGTCCCATAGTTGGAAAGAGCTAAACAAACCACATATTATCGTAGGATGAGCTTGAATCCCTAGATACCTTGCATAGGTGAGAAGTCGATAGGTGAAAAGAGTTGTATAATCACAATATATCGGATATACGTCATGTCCCTTGAGTTTTGTTGTTTTGAAAAATGGTGAGGTGAGGTAGATGGTATATACATGGGGCATAGAGAACTTGTTATAAGGTGATTATTCGATTTAAAGAGAACCAAACCTAAAATAGACAAGTCCATGACTCAAAATACTTTTGAATACTACTTTCATTTTTCTCGGATATACACTAATCGATGCGGGAAGTCTATATGGGATATGCATTTTGTTGTTCTCGAGGCCTTCACGAAGTTTGATCAAGGCGAGAAGCTTTGATAGAGGCTGATTTTGTATAGCTATCCTTCAAGGGAGCAGTCTACTTATAGTAGCAGAGATCATTATTCACATAGTTGTCCTTCGAGGAGCGATCTAGTTTAGTAGAGGTGCGGCTTTTCACATAGCCGTTCTTCGAGGGAGCAGATCTAGTTTATAGCTTAGAAGGCTAGATGTCCGTTTGGCATGAAGCATCTAGTTTTGCAGGAAGTTTGACTCAAGAATATCCCTGAATTGAGAACTTGTTATTTTGATACTTTTAAGTCATGGACCAAACTAAAAAATGGAAGGCGTCTTTAAGAGGAGATGATGATCAAACCATGTGAGGTTGTTTCTACTTTGAGATGCATGAAATAAGTGTATGAGGTGGTAAAGCTCAAGGGACGAGCGCAAGGTAGATAAGAAGTGATGTAACACTAAATTAAACAAGTATAATGGTCGGAGATGCAAGGCATTAAAGGGTTTAGGCTTAGGTTTACCATTAAGCGAAGCTAAACGTTAAGTACCGATCCGTAAGTGTGAGTGATAATGTAAGGCCCAATCCAATTAGGAGCAAATTTTCCACGCTTGCTCTTTTCTAGTTTGGTTACATGTTGATTCTCTTTGATGACAAGATCACAAATCTTAAAGGTATGCTCATGAATTCACTTATCATAAGCACGTTTAATGCGCTTTTGATAAATTTGAAGGTGGTCAAGAGTCGTAAGACGACACTCGTCAAGAAGCTCCAATTGGGCGAAGCGCTCTTGGCGTAAGTCATCATTGGTGAGAATATCTTGAAGAGATATTTTGAGGGAAGGTATTTGTATTTTGAGAGGCAAGACAGCCTCGGTACCATATACCAAAGAAAATGGTGTGGCATTAGTGGAGGTACGAATGCTTTGGTACGATAAGCCCAAAGGGCAAAGGGGATGTGATCGGCCAATTTTTTCCGTAATCAGTAACGACTTTCATGAGAATTTTAGTTAAGGTTTTGTTAGAAGATTCGGCTTGACCATTTTGCTTGTGGATAGTATGGTGATGAGAAGCTAAGTTTGATACCAAAGTTGTCACAAAGGTCTTATAACAACTTATTTTTGAAAGATTTTCCATTATCTCGTTATCAAAGCGATGAGGAACACCAAAACGACGAGATAATGTGATGGTTGATGAACTCTACAATTTTTTTCTTTTTTTGGTTGAAATGAGTGGAATGGCCTCCACCCATTTAGTGTAATATTCATTGCCGTGATGATCCAACGGTGACGCCGCGGCGGGTGAATCTCACCAATAAGGTCTAAACCCCATTGTGAGAAAGGCCAAATATCTCGTGCGACCTATAGTGGGTGGTTGGGAGTATGTTGAAGGTCGGCATGCTGTTGACACATAACACAACGCTTAACATATTCACAACAGTCATTATTAAGAGTAGGCCAATAATAGCCTAGGCGAAGGATCCGCTTAGTTACGCAAGGCCACTAAAGTGTCCACCACAAATTCCGTCATGGACTTGTTGGATGGTATAGGTGACTTCAGCGCCGATTAGACATCGAAGGAGGATACCATCAAAGCCACATTTATAGAAGAGCCCCCATGATAACATAACGAGAAACACTTTTAAGAAAAGCACGTTTGCCGTTACTTAGAAGGTCGTGGGAGAACAGAGGTTGTAAGGTAGTCGTGAAATTGATGATACTGGGTATCCCGCCAATCAAGCAGATACATTATTTATCATACAAACATCCGGGACTGAGTAAGATGGTGCAAAGAGTTGTTGGACCAAGAAAATATGTCAAAGTCGATTGGTGAGCGCAGAATTTGCGAGGCCAACAAGCCATAGTGTCCGCAAATTTATTCGTTGAGTGGGAATGGTTTGGATAGAATCATGAGTAAATAAGGTCAAAAGTGAATCCATGTAATGTTTGTACTTTTGAAGTTCCTCGTTTTTACATTGGTAGATACCAAGAACTGATTGACTACCAATTGAGAGTCGCGAAAATGTTGATAGACTTCACACCTAAGTGTAACGCAACGTGGAGACCCAAAACAAGGGCCTCATATTCCGTTGTATTGTTAGTGCAGGGAAATCGAGCCCGAATGAAAAAGGCATAGGTTCACCTTCAAGAGGAATGAGAATAACACCTACCCTCTCCGCCGCGCCCGGCATTTAGATCCATCAAAGAAAAGGGTCATTGGATATGACACATCACCGAGTGAAAGAGTTGCGATGATGAGTTCATCGGGAAAGTAAAATTGGTAAATTATTCCCTAGGTAAAGGAGCTTCCGCGAGTTGGTCTGCGATAGTTTGTCCCTTGACTGATTTCTGGTGTACAAACTCAAGGTCGAGGTCGGCGATGAGCATAAGCCATCGGGTGATGCATTGGTTTAGATGAGGTTTGGCGTACATATAATGTATGGGGTCAGCGTTGGTGATAACAAAAGTTTTGTGATTCAGGAGGTAATGTCAAAGTTTGGTGGCCACGAATGATAGGGCTAGGCACAACTTTTCTACATGTGTATACCTAGTCTCATAATCCATAAGAGTACGGATTATGTAATAAACGGCTTGTTCTCGATGCTCGGAGTCACGATGTGCGAGCATGGCTCCTACAAAGATGGTCGGTGGCGAAAGGTAAAGGTAGAAAGGGCGATCGTCCGAGGTGGGACAAACACGGGTGGTCGCAAGAGATAGGCTTTAAGAGCTTCAAAGGCTTGGTGGCACTCCTTGCTCCATTGAAAGACAATGTCCTTTTTAAGGAGATGATGGAAAGGTTGACATCGATTCGAGAGTTGTGAGATGAAACGCCGGATAGATTGGAGTTTTCCCGCAAACTACGCAATTGTTTGAGGTTCATGGGTGGGGGCATTTATAGGATAGCTTTGACTTTAGCTGGGTCAACCTCAATGCCACGCAAAGAGACAATAAATCTAGGAGTTTTTCTGAAAGGACGCTAAAGACGCATTTCTTTGGTTCAAGACGAACACAATATCAGAACAGGTGATAAAAAATAATGGTTAAAACATCGAGATGTTCACTGCGATGTTTGGATTTTCCAAGAAGATAGACATAATCCTCGAGGATAGTGTGCATAATGTCATGAAAAATGTAAGTCATATCCCGCCTGATAGGTCACACCAAAGCATTTTTAAGGCCAAACGCATGACACGATAGCAGAATGTTCCCCAGGAGTAATGAATGTGATTTTATGTTGATCGGTCGGCTACCAAAATTTGATTGTATCCCGAGAAGCCATCCACGAGAGAAAGCATCTCATGGCCGCAGTGAGATCAACAAGTTGATTAATGCTAGGCAGGGGAAGTCATCCTTTGGCAAGCGAGGTTAAGGTCCCGGAAATCCGTACATATCCGAAGTCCCCCATTGCTTTAGTGTGTGCACGACATTAGAAATCCATGAGGATAGTCATAGGTGTAAGATGAAGGAAACAGAAAGGAGTCGTTGAAGCTCTTCTTTAACCAAGAGGGCAATGCGTGGATGCATTTTCTCAATTTCTGTTTAACTGGTTTGGAGTTGGGTTTCAGAGTGATGTTATGGACAACAATGTCAGGATCGATTCCCACGCATGTCGGCAACAGGACCAAGCAAAATATTGTCATGCGGGCATGGAGGAAGGTAGTGAAGGCGGCTTGTTCTCGAGCGTCAAGAGATTGTCCAATCTTCACAATGTGAGGATCGTCCCCATGTGGATGTTGATTTCTATAGTCGACTCATTCAACATGGTTTGGGTTTCGAGATGGTAAGGCGCGTCAATATAAGAGTCGTCCGCACCAAGGTAGGTGAGGATGGAGTCGTCATCCGTGCACTCCACAATCAGTAGATCAAGAATTTCGTGCTTATACTCCGCCCAAGTTAATGTACCAAACTAAACACAAAAACCCCGAAAACTCCAATGAAATCGAGCACTGATGAAGATGTAGATGGATGAGGAAGCCAATGTAGATAAGACGGCGCACACAAGCAATTCGCATAATAGATCCGAATAACCTGTAGAAACACCGATGCTGATGTAAAAGACCACGTTAAAAGATATTTTAGTGGACTCGCCCGAGAAGCGGGTCCGAGAAGCGATAAGTTTCCTCATGGATGTCACCCACGTTTTCAATAAAGAAAGGAAGCATACATGATAAAAGATGTAAATAAAGACTAGATTTTCCGATCACAGAATGATAAGACAGATCTAAACAGCAGACATGAAAGTTACATGTAAAACAGGAACTATGAAATAAAATCCGGATTTGTGTTACCCGTATCCTTTACCTATCTGCAGAGAAAATCGGCCGCTTTTTAAAATCGGCGCGATTGAGACCTGGTCGGGCGCCGCTTTTTAAAATCGGCGCTGATTGAGAGACCAGTCGCGCCTTCTTTTTAAAATCGGCGCCGATCGAGAGACTGTCGGCGCCGCTTTTTAAAATCGGCGCGATTACGACCGAGACCGGTCGTGGGCGCCGATCGAGATCGATCGGCGCCGATCGGGTCAATCGGCGCCTGATCGGAGGCAGATCGATCACCGGGGATCGTATGCGATAAGATTCGGGAATTAGAAGACGAATGTGGTCTCTTGGATGAGCCGAAGTTGGCGTAGACACCGGAACAGAGTCACCGCATGATGATAGATGGTGGTGCGATGCCGATACATGACAGGAGTGAGTAACCAGTGCTCTCTCGTGGATTGATTCGGACAGATCTCGCCCTAATTTGATACACTGATCTTGTCAAGATCTCTCGACCGTATCTCTCGCTCTCTCGCTCGTGTGCAAGTGCTCCTTTTTCGCTTGTTCGCCGCTTTTTCGCTCTTGCTCCGATCTCTTTCTGCCTCGATTTTCCGCGCTTAGAACCGAGTTCGGGACTTGCTTTTATAATCGGCGCGCTCTAGAAAATCGGCGCCGACCATATGGGTCGGCGCCGATCGCGAGAAGACTCTGAGATGGCTAAAAATGATCGATTCGAGAAAATAAGACTCATCCCGACTACGGGAAAATATCCCGCTTTAGGGAAGATTAAAAATAGATGTGATACATGGGTAGAATAAATTTGGGGTGGATAAGTGATTAAGATGCATGGGAAGAAGCGTAATTAAATATTTAATACTTAATTACTCATGGGTAAGATATGATGAAATGAATTAAATTTAGAGTAGGTGATTAAATCATTAATTGGAAAACTATCCCAAGGGGATAGTTGGTGATGTAAACGTGCCCTAGGTTACCTAGGCAAAGTAAACGGATGAGAAGGGACACTAAATTGGGTAACCAATTTTAGGTGTCTACATTTTGCCCCTTTTGTCAAGTAACTGCGATATAGCAAGGTTATGAGACAAAAAACATGGAGATGGAAGAAGAGAAGAATTTGTGGTGATGTGATCCCCCTCAAACTAGGGATGGGATGGATGATAGAATGTACGATCCCGAGTTTGAAAGAGGTAGATAAAAATGCAGGATGCCCCACGGATAAGGCTGGAGTAGAACCGATCATCGAGGACGCATAAAAATAAACACAAGGGCAAAAGAACCCAAGGAACTCACATTGGTAGGAAAACTAGCAGGGTCTCCTCACGAGACGACGTTAGTGCCTACACTCCATGAGTGTAAGGAGAACTGCAAAATAGTCAAAGATCGAAAGAGAGACACATGGTAGGGACAACTAGCACGCCCATGAATCGACGACGCGTTAGTGCTGCGGACCCGCAGTAACTCTAAGCGGCTAAACAAAAAGCGAGTGCTCCACGCAAAGGGAACAAACTCGAAATAGACAATGACATCTAAAAGATGTGCCAAAAGACAAGATTTAGCACACAACAATGATCAGATAGATGAGAAAGCCAAGTATCAACACTATGGCAAACAGACAAGAAAAATCTGGCGCGACCAAAAGAATCGGGCGATTTACTAAGAAAAAGCAAGGTCGACCTCAAAAATCGGCGCCCGATCAATCCAGACGATATAAATATGCGAACTAAAAACGTGGAACGATTAATTTTCAACGCGGACGATTGATTCCGACAGAGATAGATTTTCAACGCAATGGAAGCCTCTCTGGGAGCGGATGTAAGCGCAGAGGACAATGACACTGCAAGTGACCATTCTCGAACCCTTCGTTATATTATTATTTTTTTGTTTTTTTTTTTTGTTTGATTTTATTCGATGGATATGAGGCCGTGGTCCTGTTTCACGTCCTCGGGCCAGAGTCGCGCCATTGGTATAATCGGGCCGACTTAGTTGTTGGATCGCGCCGATTGTAATAATCGGCGCCGATTAAAATGAACGACGCCGATTTTATCAAATCGACGACTGATCGATGGAAGTTCATTGATTCGCATGATTTGGGAAGATGTGATTTATGAAAATAAGAGACTAATTATGCTTTGATGTCGTGGATGCAGCACGAGAGACCCTTCACATGAGGGACGCCATCCCGAGCTATTAGAGACGATCCTCGCCTGATGTGACAGATGCAGACCGGGCAAGATTTAGAGCCGGGCTCCTGGGGCTTTAGATATTATGACGAGTGCCACGGATGTGGAGCTTATGCGAGCATCAAAGGACGGTGGGACAGCCACACGTGCACATTTTGGTTTCAGGACGGTGAGATGACTATCACCCATGAGGATGTATACAGGATCCTCCGACACCGACATGGGACCCGATCGAGATCACACCCCGAGAGCAAAGCAGCAGAGGGCCCTCAAAAGTGCGTCAGACAGAGACAGAGCAGCATGATGCGAGATAAGATCCGGGGCAAAAGGAGGATATCCTCACAAAGATGCATGCAGTGATAGCCCTGAGCAAAGTGGATAGCCCCGATTCAGATGGCCATATCTTATTTTGCTCGCTGTACTCGTGGAGGTGGAGATTCTATCACATCGCTAGGTCGCGTGTGCGACATCTCGCAAAGATAGATGCATTTTTGCTTTCACGATGCCCCGATAGCTCGGTGATTTATTATGAGCTACGGATGTACACTCACCGGCCTGGAGGACAAAGGATCGATGTCGGCCTTTGTGCTCCATCATTGGGCGTATGAGCACATAGCAGTTGATTAGGCCATCCGGCCTTCCATGGACGCCAAAGCAAAGAAGTGGGGGTGTGGATTATGGATTTTGAGATGGCGTGGGCCGACATGGCCGCAGGAGATACAGCAGATCACCGAGTGGTACTCCGAGCAAGCCAGACGCTACACCCGCATCAAAGTTATCCTGAGGCCATATCGGCATTTCCGATATGGTCAAGTCGTGATGCCCACTTGCAAAGAAAGATTGAGACTGAGTCGGTGGTCGTGGTCGCAGATCAGAGCATATGCGTGGGAGCGAGTCCCATTCATGCGGATACCGAGGCGCTTTGGTCTAGTACGCATAAGATCGCCACATACACACCATATAAAGCGGATGGCAGAGAGACAGAGCCGCCGATTTTGATCCCTGGGCACTCCATCGAGAGAGGCTCCACCCTCCATGAGCAAAGTGATGATGACGCTGGGGTGGATGAGGGCTACGCAAAGATGGTATTTAATGCACATGCAGCTTCCACGACATCTCCCGCCCTCGATAGATGTCGGGGAGGAGGACATAGCTGCATATAATCGACAGATTAGAGGAGAGCATGCCACACCGATACGGCATACATCGTAGCCTCTGAGGAGATTAGGTGGCCTCGGGACAGAGAGAGGGATTCCCGATCATGTGAGAGAGACACCGCCTACAGAGCGAGACACAAGCTGATCCACAGAATGGGACCGCTATTTTCGGGCATGAGATAGGAGGCCCTGTGGCCAAGGCATGGGAGACAGTGCCACATCGTAGTCCGGCACACAGTGGCACGACCCAGGAGGGCGCCACCAAGAAATAGCTAAAGATCACCAAAGAGCCTCAAGCATGAGCACCGGCACCGTGAGCCCTTAAAGACGTACTCGCCTCTCCTCACGAGGTGAGATATTATGAGGATGCCCTGCAGCGCAAAGATGCCCCGATGTGCCTCTGCATGGGGCGCAGGAGGAGAGCAGTGGACGGCTACAATGCGAGTGGAGCCTCAAAGTGAGGGAGCACCGGGAGAGATCGAGGTGGGCCGAGACCTCCAAAGCAGCAGTGCATCGAGTTTCGACTGGCTATGGTCCGGAGAGACAAATTGTGGAGAGGAGGGTGGAGGAGATAGTGTCCTCCATGCTTCGGATTTTACTATATAGAGTTTTGATAGACTTTTGCATTCAGATAGTGATGTAGCCTCCCGATCGAAGGCATCAGATAGATGGCTTGATGGAAAGCCACCATTTCAGATAAACAACACATGTATATATATAGATTCATCATATGATTCGGGCATACAATCAGTACTTATACTTTTGGTTTTGATATACATGGATAGATGGATATAGATAGATGTGATTAGATAGATATAGACCGATAGATGATAGAAATAGATGATTAGATAGATTGAAATGTGATAGTAATAGATGTGGATCGATAGATATAGATCGATAGATGATAGATGGATGTGATGAGATAGATTGAAATGTGGATAGAATAGATGTGATCGATAGATATAGATGGATAAATGATAGATGGATGTGGTTAGATAGATTGAAATGTGATAGAATAGATGCGATCGATAGATATAGATTGGATAGATGATAGATGGATGATGAGATAGATTGAAATGGATAGAATAGATGTGATCGATAGATATAGATGGATAAATGATAGATGGATGTGGTTGATAGATTCATTTAATTTTGATAGATGATGGAGGTATCTTGGATGGACATAGCTTTTTAAATATTTTGATGGATAGATAGATAGATGCGTTTGATGTATGATGGATGTAATTTTAATGAGAAATGAATAAAGATAGATGTTTTGATAGATAAGAGGAATGTCGATAAGATAGATTTTGATTGAATTAACATGTGAAATGTCAATTCAACAGATGCAAGACAAAGAAATGGCGAATGCTTATCAGTAAGAGCAAAAAGATGAAAGCGTAAATAACCGTGACTTAGAAGAGAAGACACTTAAAAGAAGGGAAATGATAAGCCTGACTTCCAACCCACCACAGAGAAGATCCGTATAAGAAACCGAAAGACCAAGCATACAAGGCCCTATATAAGATTAAAATAAACCCGACACTAACTAGTCATGCAAACCGCATCTAGGTAGAAATGGAAAGAAAAGAAAGTAAGTATCTTGTCGAATCTACAAGGGACAGTAATACATGTCCATGATAGAAAATAGATTCTCCATATGATCGACAAAAAGGTCTAAAATCTCAGCCTTTCATGATTTCGACAGTAAAAGCAAACTGATCAATGGGAAGTTTGCTTGATATGGAAAGACCGATCGACGCGGAAGTCTTTCAAAGCTGATGCTAACAAGTGTATAAACCGACTGAAGGCCGATTGATTACAAGAAGCCTTGAATATTTTCGAGAAACAAATTTCATGGCCCTTCAAGCGGAGCTATTCCGTATTTTGAAATTTGTATGATAAGCCACATCCTTCGAGGGTATGGTCTATTTGCTTTTGATTCACTTGACAAATGTATGGATAAAGTCCCTTCGAGGGATCACCATCTTTTCGATAGCATCTTTTTTTTTTTTTTTTTTTTTTTTTTTCGACACTTTGGAAGAAGCCGAGTTTAGACCCAGATAGATCAGATGAGGGAGAGAGAACATGGAAGAACATGTACTCATGCCCTGAGCAGATCCGATTAAGATAAGTACTGGGAGATGAAGTGGTGATTAAGGTATTCCTACCATGAGGAGGAACATATCCAAAAGAAACGCAATGAGGAGAGCCGCGATACTCATATTTAAGGTAAACGAGGCAATAGGCGGAGAACCACACAATTTCAAATCACCACGAAAGTAGATGATCAAGTTATTAGGATGTGATGGAAGATCCGAGTCGCGACTAGATTTGTGTAAGAGAGATTTTAATAATAGAAGGGCCGTAAATGCAAGGCATTAAGAGGTTCTCGCTCTCAGTGATACCATCCATTTAAGACAAACGATAAGCCCTGCACTCCATATTTATGAGTGATAATGTAGGACTCATCCAAAGCTTGGGAGCAAACTTACCACGTTGACTCCTTTCGAGTGTAGTGACATTTTGATTTTCCTTAAGAACAAGGTCACTAATTTTGAAGTCACTTGCCGTGTTGCAAGTGCTTGTTATAAGCACGTCGACACGCCGAGATAGACCCGATGATGCTCAAGAGCGTTAAGACGTCGCTCATCTAATAACTCAAGTCATGCTAGACGCATTTTGACGATAATCCTCATCAGAGACAAATTCTCTCCAGAGAAACACGGAGAGATGGGATTTGGACCTCCAAAAAGAAGGGACGGCCTGCACTCCATGTAGGATTTAGAGAGAGAAGGGAGAAAGACCAAGAGGAGTACGAATGCTAGTCCGATAAGCCCAGAGAGCTTAAAGGGATATGTAGATGCTAACCTCTACCAAATTAGTTACCTTCATGCAGGATATTACGCAGAGTTTTATCGAAGCTTCAGTTCACTCATTAGCTTGAGGATAGTAATGGAGAAGAAAAACCGAGCTTGATTTTGAAAGCATTGGCAGTAGATTTTGCAAATCGACGCTTCAAGGATTTACCATTATCCGCGTGATGAGCTTGTGTGTGAACGCCAAAGCTGACAAATGATGTGTTGATGTAGACAAAATCAACTATGGGTTTAGCTTTGTCAAGAAAGAGGGATATTTCACCCACTCTAGAAAGTACTCAGCTATAAAGAATGATATGAATGATGACGCTCGTGAAGAACGGGATCGATGAGACCA
Organism: Taxus wallichiana var. yunnanensis; assembly: GCA_018340775.1. Classification (NCBI taxonomy): domain Eukaryota; kingdom Viridiplantae; phylum Streptophyta; class Pinopsida; order Cupressales; family Taxaceae; genus Taxus; species Taxus wallichiana. The sequence continues at coordinate 533,489,752 of CM031239.1, read as the reverse complement.
ATAAGATCAAGGTCCCATTGTGAAAAAGGCCACAACCCACTAGCAGTCTGCAAAGCCCGACTCAGTGGACGTGCGTGAGATTGGAATGTTGGCACGACACTCGACGCATTTCTTAGTGTGTATTCACAACAATCTTGATTAAGAGAAGGCCAATAATATCCCAAACGTGAAGATGCGCTTACCACAAATTAAACCACTAAAATGTCCACCACAGATAAATACCGCCATGGACCTCCCGAATAGCTTTAGATGATTCATGGGTTTTGAGGCATCGGCTGTAAATACCATCAAAGCCGCGTTTAGTAAAGAATCCCGCCTAGATAGAATAATGACAATAAGGCTGACAATGGGACAAAAAGACCTTTCTACCATTGGAAGACAGATCTCCGAGGAAGGACCGAATGAGATGATAATCAACTATCTCGCTGATACCACTCATCCCGAAAGTATGGGTTATGACAAAGATTGATCGGGCTTGCCTTGTTGGTCAAGATAAGATGGTTGATCTAATCGCTGCGACAAATGCTACAAAGACGCGAGTCTTCGCAAGTAAAGGCGGATAAGGGATGCTAATGAGGCCACGGTATCCATGAATCGATCTGGCAGTGACGAGGAATGGATCGATGGTGAACTTATCAAAGATCGAGTGGGCAAGAACAATGTCGCTGATATTTTCAAGGATATCATTCTTTGCATTGATAGACAGAATCGGGTGACCTCGATTAACGATGAGTTCAATCACCAAAGATGTCAATACGACGAGCTAGCCGAGGGAGATTAATGGCATTTTCAAGTCCTAAGACAAGAGCTTCAGACTCACCATATTACTGGTGCACTCAAAGTTCAATTTGTGCGCGATCGATAAGGGCATTCCCAAGGAGGAATCATCACGTAAACCCGACCTCCTCTTTGTCGGGCATTTCGATCCATCAAAGAAGAGCTTTACTTTAAATGGGAGATAGACCAAAATCGATTTGTTGAATAAATTCATCAGGAATGAGCAGGCGGGGTCTCGAGTGTCCTAAGAGGAGCACTAAATGCTAGTTGATCTCGCAATAACCTCACCTGATAGCCTTTTTGCTGGATAAACTCGAGGTCAAATTTCACATGAGCATAAGCCAACGAGTGATGCGATCATCATGATAAGGCTTCTTTTTGTGATGAATTGTCTCTGAGGGGATCGACATTTGTGACGATGTAAGTTTATGTGATTAAGAAGATAATGACTTAAGCTTTAAGTTCGCAAAGAAGAGAGCGCAACATAGTTTTTCACCCGGAGTAACGTGTCTCATACTCATGGAGGGCGACTCGATGTAATTGCAGACACATGTTCTTTACCACAAGTGTCCCGATGCGAAATCATGGCTCCTGTAGCATGGTCAACACAGAGATATAAAGATGTAAAGGCCTTCTCGCGCGGAGGGCGTAAGCACGGTGGAGAAAAGAAGATAAGCTTGAGATCATCAGCAGCCTTTTTGGCAATGCTCATCCCATTTCAAATGAACATTCTTACTTGAGAAGATGGTGAAAAGGTTTGACAACTGGTCCCATAATCGGGATATAAAACGACGACCGATCAAGACGCCTGGAGACTCATGGAGCCGTTTTAAGTTGGGATTTTGGGGAGTGCATCTCAAGGATGGCTTTTATTTTTAATGGGTCCACTTCAATACCCCCGATGGAAATGATAAATCCTAAAAGTTTACCAAAGCTGAGGACGCCAAACACTGCATTTAGATGGATTTAGCATTTAAGACAAAGCGGATAAGCCTCTCTCAAAGAGAGGTGCAAGGATGAAAAGATGCCCTCCGACGACGCTTGATTCACACGCTGAGGAGATCGTCAACATAATCCTCGCGCTTTGGTGTAAAAGATCATGGAAGATGTAGGTCATCGCAGTTGCCGATAAGTTGCCTCCAAGGCTGCTTAAGACCAAGGGCATGACACGAGCAGCAAAAGTGTGGCGTCCCAAGGAGTTAGTGAAGGAAGTCTTGAGGCTGGGTCTTCTCGCTGCGATGAGGATTTGATTATATCCAGAGAAACCATCCATAAGAGAAAGCATTTCATGACCCGCGAAGCTAAATCTACGAGTCAGGTCGTATATTAGGAAGAGGAAAATCATCCTTCGACAAGGCCGATTAAGATCCCTAAGTCGGTACAAATTAATCTTCCTGTAAAAGAGCCTTCCAGAAGTTACTGCATTACATCGACACCCATCATGATAATCGATGGGTCGATGAAGTTACGCCGGAGAGCAAGCTACTGCAGAATTCTTCTTTTTCAATGCTAAGGGCTACCTAGGCATTTTACGTAATTTTGCTTGACTGGGTTCGATGTTGGGAAGGGTAACGATATCATGGACTACAACATTCGGATCGAGTCCCTCGCATATCCTCGTATGACCTGCAAGCAAAGGCTCGACGATGTTCTGGGAAAGAAAAAGTAGTAAAGTCCCAATTCTCGTGATCATGGATCGCCGACCTTAATGATGCGAGGGTCTTCAGTGAGTCCCTATATTAAGGTCGATAGTGGCTTCAAGCCGAGAAGGGCAGACGTGTCGAAGGAATGGTTTGGGAAGATACGAACTCTCCGCCCTATGGATAGCAAGTGAGGACAGAGTCGCCATCCGCACAAGTTGGATAGTGTCGATAGTAGGAGAGCTCGCTTCCAACTATCTCAGGAAGATTAATGGTATACAGAAGGCACCGATTGTTAGTCTCATAGACCAAAGGTCCCAAGGAAATGGTATTGATCAAAAAAAAAGTTAGGTGGGATGGAAATGTCATCGTCCACACCGTAAGTGATGCTCGGATTTGGTGGGGGAAGATGGTTCTTCAAGCAGGAAGAGGCTCATCAAGAATAAAATGATGCTGGCTTTTGAAATGGGTTTAAATCCCAAACCAAACTTTGGTGGGCATGAGAGTAGGAATGGATTTGAGGTCATGTATACCTTTGTTCATACTTTCCAAGGCCAAAACCTTTCCACGCGCATCGATATAGATAAGTTTTTGCAAACGTGGGATTCCGTAGATAATCAAACCCCCGTTAGGTAAGGTTTGGCTCTAGAGGAGAATCCTGTGACAACAATGAGGTGTATCAAGACCACCGTAGATGAAATTGGTCTGATTGGGCAAAACCAATGGTAACGCTCATACACTGGGAGACCTCGATTGATATTCGTGTCAGCTTGGTCGGTCTACCATACTCATTAGGTTTGAGATGGGCATCAAAGAAAAGAGAGGAAGCTCTCTAGTGAGAAACGCTGCAGAATGTCTCTTCCGCATTTCGGCAACTGCAGTTTGCTGCGGTGTGTGGAAGAAGATGAAGCCCCATCCTGGAGAAGATGAGCATTTTCTTTTAAAGGGCGCACTTCGTGGTCATGTCGCACGGCGTTAAGGAAAAGGATCTCCCGATGGTGTAGATTTTGCCCTCATATTGATATTTTAGGCATCGATGGAGGGTGGATGGGACACAATGCACTGCGCGAACCCAGGAGCGCCCAAGGATCATGTTATAGTGGAATTTTCCTTCACAATATAGAAGAGTTCATGGAGCAGCCTTTTACCTACTCGGATGGGTAAGACCACAGCCTAGAGTGATCAAGCATTGATCGTTAAATGATCGAAGGGCTGAAAGGCGGAGGTGACACCACATTCTTAGGTAACTTAAGTTGTTCAATGTGGGAAGAGATGACGTTGAGAGCAGCTCCACTGCCGATCATAACACGCTTTTAAGGCAAGCAGCATTGACTCTGGATCAGGATGAAGAGAGTGTGAGCCTAAATCCTTCCCCAAGAAAGATGAGAGGAATTTCCTCGAATCCTCAAAAGAAATGGTACGATGGACCATTCAATCCAACAACCCACTGATGGGTCGGGCTCATCGGAATTTATCGCGATGCGACGCAGATTATCGATTACGAGCCTCTGCGATGTGTGTGAGAGGATCGATGAGGTCAAAAGAGACATTTCGACTCTGAGTCAGTGAGTTGTCATGACACTCTCCTCAATCATGATACGGAACTTGAGTCCGAGGTGCAGAAGACGAATAGAGACCTTGGGTCGTGGGCCGATGAGGAAGGAGACACGCTTCTGTGGGCTGCAGTAAATGACAACCCGTGGTCTAGAGTGTTGGAGATGAAGATGGGTCAAGATAATGTTGGGTTCTAGTGGCTTATATGGATTGTGTCAATTTGGGAAGGAGGGAGATCATGGGAGTGGAACCACTAGAGGTCCGAATGGATGGTTGAGGTTCTTGATGAGGCTAGGGTAACAGAGGTACTTGTTCCTCCTCCAAAGAAGAGGTCACTTTCTTCCGTAAGGTTCCCTTGACAACGGTCAAGAGCTTTTTACATCCTTCACCGGTCATGACCCGGAGTACGGTAAAGTATATTACAATCGATCAGAGTTAAACCAGTAGGTTTCACCTCTTGGGGTTATAAGGCTTAATCTGGGAGGAAGGGTTATGGCTGAAGATTGATAAGTTGATGAAGGATTTAAGTGTAGAACTAGAGACGAAGATGAGGACAAAGAGATAATGGAGATGGTTCTTTTACCTTAACCGATCAGCTGGGTAAAAAAGAACTTGCATGTTAGGCTTAACGGTCTCTTTATTAGGATCCTCTTATTTGTTTGGACATCTCGGAGGAGCAAGTCTCAAGCTTGGGATGGGAGTAAATGAGACATGATTGTCTTTGGTGGAGTGGGAGGAGCCCCTAAAAATGACTTTTGGAAGGTGCGATGGAGATGTGATAAATTTTGTGGTCTTGTGAGACAAAGGGGTCAGTTTGGTTCAATTTATCGATGACTTTAGATGATGTCTGGGTTTAGAAGAGAAGAAGCCCCTGTGCAAAGAGGTGAAATTGGGAGGAAGATAGGGTGACTTGATTTTGGTAACAAAGATAAGGATTTTGATGAAGAAGTGGCATCTTTTCGTAGTAAGTCTACTTTTAGGATGTCGATGAAGAAGAAGATTTATGACTTTGATAGGTGTGTAGAAGAAGATGCCTTCTCAAATGTGGGCAAATCTAATCGCATAGAGGCGTGGAGAGAGATTTTTGTGGAAGAACAACCGAGAGCTCTTGATGGTCCGAAATATGGCTTCCCTTTTCAGTGGATGGTGACAACTTCAACGTTATAAGGTGATTTCAGAATCTTCCTGAGAGAAGCAAATGGGGAGACACGATGGTATGATGTTAGATTTGGTTGTCTCGGGGTTTAGGTTCGGGGAACCGAAAGCCGTATAGATGCTGATGCTACTTCTTTTGATTTTCCCCGAATAGGTGAAGTAACATCGTGAATGGAAGAAGTAAGTGATGAAGAAGTTCTCATGCGAAGGACCACTTTGGGTGTAGTAGTGATCATGGGTGGAACTACTATAGGAAAAGAGATAGGAAGAGTCAAAGCTGAGGACACTTTCACGCCGAAGTCGCAACGATTATAGGGATGTTTATCAAGGGCATAGAATAGAAATGGTCATGGGAGCAGCAGGTAAGGTGTGTCTCAAGTGGGAAACTCAAGGGATGTAATCGCCTTCTGAACAGCATTCAAAGGATGTCTGATGATGAGACAGATGAGGAAGACACCGCTCCTCGCATGGATGGGAGATCGGACAAAGGAGCTGAGAGAGATGACTCGTGTTTAGCAATGTAGGAATATTCCAAAGATGTAGTTATCCTGGAGATGGAGGAATTCCGTGATCGGTGAAGTGAAGAGGGTTCATTCGATTGGCTGCGCTTTTGAGGTATTTATGTGGTTTCTGTGGTTTTGATTCTTCAGAGAAATGAAGTCGATAGTGTGGTGTTTGCTTGAGATTCTCAAGAATTCATGATTGGGGCATGATCAAAGGTGGAAGGGTTGCTTAAACGCCCAAACAGCTTGATCTGGGGGAGCATTCAAATCCGTAATAAGCTCGCCTTTTATCAACAATCTTGACAAGACGTTGAAACCGTTATCGCCATGTCGCGACCTCGGGTTCTGGCGATAGTGGCAAAAACGCTTTCCTCTCGTACTCACAAAGACGCTGGGATTTTCATCAATATCTGTAATGAGCAATACGTAATCGAAACGAAGTACTTA
>CM031239.1:532092779-532160279 GCA_018340775.1 Taxus wallichiana var. yunnanensis | reverse complement strand
CAAATTTGAAAACCCAAATACAAATGGCTTGAAATAAACCCAGATTGGTAAAGGAAATCCCTCCCAATCCTTGAATGGAAGTAATAACAACAAATAAACTAAAAAAAAATTAATCTAAACTTGATCTCCTTGTAGAATCCTCCATAGTTCTTCCTCTCTTGCTCCCATGGCTTCCTCCTCTCCAACCTACAAATTTAACAAAAGAAAATAGACCAAATGAGGAGAATAGAATAAAGGAAATGTTTTAATAGAAATTCATAAGGAAATTTAGGGCTAGTTTGGAACCCTAGGATCTAGTGGCCAAGATTGTTTTGATCTAAGGGTGGAGGTTTCACCCTACTTTTGTTTAGTGGAAATGAATTTTAAATGTTTAAATTAAATCCTTAAGGGTATGTGTAGATGGGTGAGTGGGGCCATTTAATTGCCTTGGGGGTGTAAAGTCTTTATTATTCCTTAGTTTTTTGTAGGAGATTAATAAAAGGACTTGAAGCTATTAGGATAATGGAACTAAAATTAATTAAACATGAGGTTAGCCATGTTTGGCTTGAACATTAACTAAGAAGAGAAAACAATTAACCAAGTAAATTAATCTATGGCACTTCCTAGTTGACCTTTAATTAATCAACCTTAGAGGTAAATTAATTTTCATTATTCAACCCTTTATCTAAACCTGCCTATCTATCATAAAGTTTAGTATAGTGGTGTAAATAAACTTAATGTACCCTAGGGGTTTAATACCCCGGTAACCTCTTTGACACCCGCTTATAACTTTTAAAAAAAAATTGTCACGTTTTTCGGGTTAAGTTTTAGGTTGTAGCGTGTTCTTACAACATCATTTTGTGGGCATTAAAATTTCTTTTGGATATGAGGTTATTGAAAATGAGACCTTCGATGAGGAACACATATGATTTACAAATTCATCATTTTTGGGTCCAAAATTTAAGTCTTACATGATTGGATCACAAAACCTTGAATCCCTCTAATGGATGGTAGGATAGACCTTTATCCTTGTGCTATTTAAGGAATTTTTTTTTCTTCAATCAATGATAAAGATACCATAGCTAATAATATCTGGGCTTGTCAATGCATTACCTTATCTTGAAACCCTCATTCCCTCTTTTAATAAAAAAATGAATCGCTTTCATACAAACCACTGGATAATATTTCCTCACTTGCCTTTGTAATTTTGGGACCCTTCTTGTCTTATTTCCATTGACAGTGTTATGAGAAATATGTTAAACATTGTATCCCACACCATTGATTTTACCAACACAACATTTTCCCACATTTTGGTTGAGCTTGATACCTCAAAGAATCTACCTACTACAATTGAGCTAAAGTTAAAAATAGAACTTGGTCCCAACCTCTTAATTTTAAGGCTTGTCATTCATGTGCAAAATATGTTTTTCTTTGGGACATACTATTGTTGATTGTGTTTTGGAAAAGCATACAAATGATAGAGCCACTTAATGTTAAAAAAATTCAAGCATTTTTTATTTGACCCTAAAGAAGATTCAAACTCAAATACTCGATTCCAAGGAATTGGTTGATTTGGTCGAAGAAATTCCTCTTGGATAAATTCTAGTTGAATGAAACAAGGAAAACTTAAAGGAAGAGTTTCAAACAATAAAATTTGTTAAAACAAAATCTAATGAAGTGGCTAAAGAAAATGGTCCTTTAATTTAAAGTACATATAGGATGATTAAAGCTCTTGAAGTCATGATTCTTATTGAAGAACATATCGATGGTTGGAAAATGGTACAAGGAAAGAAAAATCACAAGAAAACATTTTCCTATAACTAGTTATTTATTTTCGTGTCGAGAGGCTATTATTTACTTTCTTCATGTTGTTTTTAAAGTTGTATTTGGGCATTCTTATTGACTTAGCTACAAGCAAGCAAGACTCGCTTCTCTAAAGCTTACCATTTAGGGGTTTTTCCTTCTTTTGTATAAGAATAAAAGACTATGCAATTGGAATACATAAATAAAAAGGTTGATAAAGTTTTTCAATGAAGTCCGCTCAGCTCCCTCCAAATTCCTATTAACATACCCGAAATTAGGTGGCTTATTAAGCATTTTTTATATTTTAACCGTAATATATAATTAATGTTTTTTCAAACTCGAGTATTACAAATTGTCTATATTTTTAATAAGCATATATAATATAAGGAAATAAAATATAATCTATTAAAATTTAGAATATATTATTATTTTGTTTTAAAAACATGATATAAATAATTTTTAGTGTAATTTTTATTTAAGAAATAAACGTAATAGGAAATATAATATCTAAAAAATTAGATTATACTTTATTATAAGTTAAAGTTATAGATTTTTAATCGTTATTTTAAAATTATTTAGGAATTTTTTATTCTAATTATTACCCTTATACACACTTTATATACGCAAACTATTGATGTGTAATCACAACACCCTTGAATGTCTGCGCAGCTCGACATGTTGAAACTATCGGTGTAATTACATAACATGGTGATTTTCCCAAAGTGTGGGACATTGTAATCAGGAAAGCTCTTTGGATGAAGGATGGTTCCTATTTCTCTGCTCTGACATGCACACATCGAAATTGTAGAGGATCCATCGTAAAACCTATTCTAAATTGTCGAGGAGACAAGGTTAAGAAGATGTAAGAAAATAAACCTAAACTAACAAAGGTGATGCACCAAAGGAATGTTGAACACTTGCTTTTCCATTAAACACAAACCATTGAAATGTAATCAAACCACCATACACAGATAACCAATATCGCAATGAGAGATTAGAGAGGTGCAATGAACATAAGAGAGGGTTGAAAATCATCCACATACATGTATTATTACTCCAAACATTTAATATAGTACACTACAATTGCCACGAGGAAAGATTTGCATTATAGTTTTGATGGGAGGTTTGAACTCCACAAGATCAATTATAGACAAAGAAGAAGGGAGGGTGTCAAGCCAAATTGTCCAACCCTTTTAAAAATGCCACTCCTTATGATATATATGAAGAATGAGAGAAGAAAGAGAGATGAATCTGAAGGAACAATGATGGGTGTCACTGCAAAATCCATAACGCCATGTACTATGCCTTGTTAGGCAAGAAAGGAAGCCCATACTTCATTATTTTGGTAGGTGAGAAGTCTGAAACCCTCATAAATTATGGACTATATTTTTCATTTTCAAGAACATAATTGTGTAGAGGAGACTGTAAGCTTTCAAAAAAGTCCTTTCTTGTATAAATATGAGCTCCTAGTCAAAGTTATGGCCATCTGAAGGTCGGGGTGTCATTCTGAAAAAATGTGAGTTGTTGATCTTCCTTTTCGAGTCCGAAATGCATGTAACCTCCAAAATATTGAAATTCGAGACATTTTTGTTTTGGAATTCGGGCTATTTTTATCTTTTGAATCACCTTGAGAATGTCTCGATACTCAAACCTGAAAGTTTGAAATCCCGAAACCCAAAAGTCTGAAATTTACGACATTCGAAATTTTAGACATTTTTTACCTCAATCCCAAACAAACCTTGAAACCGAGACCTCTAAAAGCTCGAAATTGCAACCTCTGAAAGTTCGAAAAACCCCCTGCGTTGAACCTAAAAGTAGGTTTGACTTCCAAAATCTAAACCCTTTCGGGTTTGAAGTTTCACGATTTCAAACATTTTTGGTTACTTTTCCTATGCTTTTCCTATTTTGTTGCCAAGAATCTGAAACCCCGATTTCGCATCTCCGAAACTCACGAAACCCGAGTCCAAACTTTAGACTTTTAGAATTTGAGACATTTCCTTTTGCAGACATTTTATATTGTTCATCCCTTCATGCCCACCGAAATCTCTGAAACTCCGAAATATGAAAGTCCAAAATTTCAGACTTTCAGGATTTCATATTTCGCTTTTATTCTTTCGGACCTTTTTTCAATTTTTCCTCCTTGTCACCCAAATTTTGAAAATGTGAAGTCTGAAAACTTTAATCCTTTCTCCATTCTTCCACTTGAGCTCTGATCTCCTTTGATGTTCCCTTGGCCATTCATTTGTTGACCTTGCATTTCCATTGTCGAGCCTACCTGTAACCTAATTTTTGGAATTGAAATGTGAGCTCGCATGACTGAACCAACCTCTCCATTTCCTCCTGTGCAAGGTCGCATTTGATCAAATTTTTCCCGAGGGGCAAAATTGGATAACACAAACCATATCTTTGGATTTATATTTAAAATAACATTACATATTACAATTTTTTTCTTAATTTTTTCATTTAAAGTGCATGTTTCAATTCAATTTTGTAGCGAGTAAGTTTTAGAATCTTTTGTTGTAATACATATAAGAATTCAAGTAAATAATATTTTTTTACTACATAAATTTTTGTTTAAAAATTTCTTTATGTTCTAACTCATTTGGCAATAAATAATCTTTCATATATATATATATATATATATATATATTATTAATGGTAAATGTTTTTAAAGGGACCATACCTAAAGAATAGAGAAGGGCTTAGAAGCACGATAAAACAATACAACCTAAGTGGTTTTTTGACAGGTGGGGACCACACCCCAACAAAAAGGCCTAGAAACCATAATAGATCTTTGAAGAACAAAGGAAGAGAACAATCGCGGTGTAAAACCAAAAACAACAAACAACAACCCGTGGCTATTAGACAACGAAAGAAAAACAACGCAAATGCATGCCGAAGACATAAATTGTAGGAGAGGAACAACCGTGCAACAATAGAGGAACCAAATTTTCTACGTGGCAGGAGTGGTTATTGTGTGAAAAAATTTCTTATTGTTACAAACCGTAATCCACACATTAGGCATTTGTAAAGGAATAACAACTTCAAAATCTACGATAGGCTGGTATGTATTGCTTGAACAAGGAGGAAAGTTCTCCTTAGCTACTACATGCACTTTTGCTGTAGTGTTTATGATCATCCGAGTTTCACCCACGGATAACCCCTTTTTTACATGGTCTGTGATCTCTCTCAAAAGGGTTTCAGGGACAGATTCAACTACATCTTCCTCCTCAATATCAGAAACAAAAACATCCTTAGATTCAAATACCAGATGTTCCGGGAGGGCGTTTTTCAACTTATTGGCATTCTCATTTTTATGTTTTACCATCTCGCAATTAGTAGCAGAATACCCCAAATAAAAACATCTCCTACATCGAAAGGAAAGCCCTCATAGTCCAGAGGTTGAGTCCAAGTTGGATTTTTCACTTTTAGCTCAATGTGGGCTAGTAGATCATTTAAAGTATCAATCTCTACAAGGATTCTTGCATAGGTTGTATGTGTGAAATTAAAGGTTTGGGAGTCTATGTTAGTGATGCTACGAAGGCAGCACCATGGATATCAAACAACTATGATCCCAAAATTGAAGAGGTAATCGGGGTTATCTGCATTCCCGAGATCGGTTTGTGGAGAAATATTTAGAGAGGGGTTGAATGATGGGATCCAAGGTTTTAAGATAAGGTACTTTTCTTTGATAGAACCAATTTTTTTTAGCAATGATATATTTATCAGCTATGGATGTTAGGAAATAAGGGATAAAATATGCGAATAATCCCTCACAAAATCATTGCGGTAGAAACTAATATGTAGAAAAAATTATAGATCTCAAATAAAAGTGCAAAATAAAATAACACAACACAAAGAGACAATATTTAACGCGGTTCACCCAATTTAGGCAACGTCCACCAAGAATCACTTGCTCATATTTTATTAAAAGCCACCGCTCTCTCAATACATTACCCAGGATCTGTTTGGAGCTATGCTTAACAAACTCTACTGAGAATTCACACCCGAATTCAAAACACATCTGTGAAATTACATTATTGACTACCATATGCATAAAACCATATAAGTAGACAACTACTTAAGTAGTTTTACAAAACCTTGGGTATCAAAAATCATGGGAAAAAATCCATCCCATAAACCTATGGGTTAAATCCTGCCCATATGAGAAAAACACATTTCCCATATCGGGCACATTTTAAGGCCCAAAAAAATTTCACAATCCTCAACACTTTCACACATGAAAATAGGCTCCACAACCTCACAACGAAGGCAAAAACAACAATAAAAATTTCCTTAGCATAGGGGTAGAGATCTAACCTTCTTGCTTTGAAGCGAATCCAATGCTTGAAGATCAAATCATGGAGGACAGGCGGGCTACGCTAGAAACCAACGAATTTGCATATCAAGGCATGATCTTGGTAAAATGAATTCATTTCAAGGACCTCACCACCAAAGGTTACACGTGGGTTGCTCTCGGCGAGCCTCATGGATTTGTTCTCTATCCTCTTTTGCAATGCCTCTCTGAATGAATGATGGACCAAAGTTTCGATGTAGCATAAGTTTCCTAGTTGCGAACAGGGGAGTAAAACCAACTATAATTATAAAAATAATAATATAAAAATATCATACCAACTATACAAAAATATCTATTTATTTATTTACAATCAAGAATATTATTAGAAATATAAATTGCATCAAACAATATTTTGTTTTGATCGGTAGGGATGGTTGTCAATTTCGAAACTTGCCTATTAGCTAGTGTAAAAAATATAAATAATAATGTTTCTGTGTTAAGCCAAAAAAACTAATTACAACTCCCTTTTATTTTAATTAATATAAAGGGCACTTCCAATAATAAAAATTAATTGCAAACAGCCATCCTCACATTAAATAAAAAGAAAGACAATTCATTATTAAATGAAGAAAAAATTGTTTACCAGCAATTATTTAAATGAGTAAGGATAAATCGTTTACCAGGAACCATGTACCATACTACGAAGAATTTCTTAGTGACATGATAGGTATGGGCGGAATTGGCAAAACCAACAACGAATAAAATGAAAGCTTTGCCAATCCGGCAATACCTACCAAAGCATTAAGAACAAACAAATCAGAAACTGCACAATCTTCACACAATGTTACGCTGCTGTCATTATTCACTTATATAATGAAGAGGTTCCATTGTTAGTGCTGTGGGAATTTTACCTCTCCAGAAACCACGCTATTAGCGTTTATAATCATCGTATTTGTGCCGTGTGATATTCAATGTATCTTCACTCCCATTGCATCCGTGTACCGAATTGTTCTCTTCTCCTTTGCATTTGCAACACAAAAAACTTCAGATACTTCTTCATTTAGTAGTACATCCATAATAGTTTGACACGTGTGAGCTGCCATTTTGTAAAAGTCATTTGAAATATATATTAGTGTATAATTTCCATACAAGCATTACGCAAAAAGGTTGATTTACTTTAAGTTGAAGACGCAAAACGCATGCTTTGATAATGTGTAACACCTGTACTTTTTAAAAATCGAAGTTGTCATCTTTAAAAATTATACTATATGCCACAAACAAAAATAACCAAAACAACACTTAAAAAGACATAAAATCAAAGTTGTTATAAGACATATTATATGTATATGTTAATTCTGTGGGATCTTTTCTTCTCGAATTCTCCACTATATATTTGTGTTATTTCAATTTCTATTCCAATTTAATGTAGTCAAATACTTGTCTCGATGAACTGCACATGGATTTACAAAAAAGTAACCGGTCAAATATATTGTGCATGCAATGAAGAACACAAAGTTCCCAAATTTTCAATATCACTGAGATCTTCGAAATTCTATACAACATTAACCCTCCTCACAATAATCTAATCCTAATTTTTACATATTTATGTGAAAGGGGTGTTAAAATGTAGGAATTATGGCTAAGCCCATGAGTTGGGTCAATAATTATTTTGTATGGATTATTTCATGTGTAACCACTTATTTTATAATCTCTTGCTATAAATAAATGGATTTCGATGTTGGTGATTTCAAAGCCATCCATGAAGGGTCTAATTGTTAATTTATTTTATGTTAAAAAAAATGAACGATTGGTATCACTTGTTATATAAGACTCTTTCTATGGCCATGTATAATCGTATCACTTCATATATAAGAGTCTTCCTATGGTGATGTGTTTTTACATTTAATTTTTTATTCTATATTATTAGTGTGTTTAAGAGAGTATCGATTGAAGGATATATTCTAAAGTTTTGATTCTCACATGTTGGTATAGATCCTTGAACAATGTAGAGTGTAAAAGATTTGTAATAACCTTTTACTAACATGCCACAACACAACTTTCTACTATTACGTAAATAAACATTTTGAATTTTTTTTTTTGTTATATCTTATTCCAACAAGAAATTTTCAAAATTCCACCAAGTTTTCATCTTAACAATTTATATAAATCATCACAATAAGAAAATACCAAAATAAGAATTAAAAGAACGAACACACACACACACACACACACACACACACACACACACACACACACACACACACACACACACACACACACACACACACACACAACACACACACGCACACACGCACCTTTGCACATAAATCATCACAATAAGACCTGCCTGCCGCATACCACGCATAACGCACGGACGCGCAACACACACACACACACACACACACACACACACACACGAAAATAGATGTTGATATCTTAACTTCGTGGCATCCCTTCTCAACATCTCCATTATTTTCAATTCTTATATCCATTATAATTTGACGATCTCGAATAGTAGTCCATGTGCCTTTGCACATGCATTCATGAAACACAATGTAACCAGTAAAATAAACTTACCCTACAATAAAGAAGAATAAAGACACTGTTAAACTTATAAATATAAGAGAAAAAGGACTCATACCTAGAAAAATTCTCTATTAAATAGACAAAAATTCAATACATAGGACCTGTCTTTGGCACTTGAATGATTTCATCTTTAGTTTGAAGATCATTTTCATGGTCATTACAATTTTTTTAAAGGAAACTAGTTTTATGTCATCGACATAATAGCTAGTCAATTTTCTTAGTGTAAAAGGCGAAGTGCCCATTGAAAATAAGCTTCTACTCATACCTTTTGAGGAAAACTAAGCAATCGATAAATAGCAAGAAATATAAGAGTTGTGCCTTGTATAGTATTTTAGGTTGTTCTAATTTTAACAATTACAAGCTGAAAAAATTCTTAACTATTTTTATATATTCATTTATATTTCTAATGCTCGTTTAACATATATACAAAAATAATATTAGAAATTTATGTTTTTTTAATATTGTTTATGGATCAAATACTTGATTATCTTGTTCACTTTCACTCTATCTTCATAGTCCATTATCATTTTAAAAGTAGTTATATTCTTAAGAGAAAATAATTTTGTTTATTCTTGTTCAATTGATATTTATTCTAGTGGAAGTTATGAAAATACTAAATGAATTAACTTAGACTATAGAAAACATTGAAAGGTAAAATTTAAAGTACGCTTGAATATTAAAAATGGTTTGGGGAATCAATAATGATAAAGTAGATATACGTGGAATGCACGAGAGCAAAAGGTTATTTTTAAACTTTGTATTTAAATTGCTCTTGAGAGTTTTATTTTTTTAGCCATGTTTTTATTTTAATTATTTAAAATTAAAACTATTTCCTATATATCTTTACTGAAAAAAATTAGTAACACACACACACACACACATATATATATTGTGACACCCACATAAATGATGCACTAAACAAGGTCAAACTCCATTAATTACTAGGGAGAAATTACATAATAATTTATTTTTGTTTAAAAGGTGATAACATTAGTAACGAACAATTTAGATCCCGTTATTAAACTCTACATAACCATATAGGTTGTCGAAAATAAATTAATAATTAAATGTTATGAATTAATTCCAAAATCATTTATGAACTTAATCCTCTTCTAAGGTCTCCATCAAATTTAATTTTATTATTTTACGTATTTAAAAATCCTCTTAAGTTTATCAAGAATCATTTCCTAAGTTTATTTAAAATTTACTTCCCATAATAACTTAATAACCATTCCCATTATTTAGCTATTTAGCAATACATTTTACTTTTTATTAATTTTAATCTCTATAATCAAATGTCAAGCACTTATTTATCATCCTATATGGAAAGGTCATAACTTACCCTAACCCACTAAGTGGCCCCATTCACTTAATACCCATACCTTTTATTTAAAATTACCCATTCCCATAAAAATGTCAACAACTTAAAAATATGTAGGGTTAAATCTCTACCCTTAGATTTAATCAATATGAGCACTTAGATTAAGGTTTTCTCCAAAGAGCCCTAATTATAGTTATGATGCATTTTTATTCTTTTTTTTGCCCTAAACTCTTCATTTGTTCATTTTTGATTTGCAGGTTAGAGGAGTGGAAGCCATGGAAGCATGAGGGGAAACCATGGAGAAATTTCTTTTGGTTCAAGTTTTGAAAATGGGAGGAAACCCTTCCTCCATTTTGTTCTCTATTCCATTATTTGCATTAGGATTATAGTGTGTAGATTATCTCTTGTTTTATTATAAGAATCCAACCCAAGATATGGTTGTGGGTATTTTTTTGCTCACATTTATTGAGTTGAAATCCCATTTTGTTTGATCTAGGGTGTGTATGAACTTACATACATACATACATACATACATACATATATGCATGTATGTATATCTCTTACTAAGATAGATATGCATTTTGTTCACAAATATATTCATTTAAGTCGTTGGTTTGGATTGAATACACATTTTTAAAAAGAGTTTCATGCACAGTGTAATGGTGTTGGTCACTTAATTGGTGCGGTCGCTTAAGTCAGTCAGTGATATAATGATTATCGTAAATCGACATATTTAATAAAAGTATACAAAAATGTCTACATTATCAAATATATACATATGTGTACATTTTAACGAAGTTCATATTTATTATAATTTTTTTTTTTCTATTATCAAGGTAATATCTGACCAACAAGTTTAGGAGTTGGAATTTATAAACCGTGTAGTGCCCACTTCCCTTTGACACTTATTGCACTATATTTTGATTATTGTGACTAGAGATATGGACATTAGCATATTTTGATTAGCCTATTTGATAGACAATATAGATGTTAGACTTTTGACATGTTGTGATTTAGTTGATGGATTATATGCATGGATTGATATTTCAATATTGATGATGATTTAGAGTATATACGTATATATCAAGTACACATTGGATTTTGATGTATAGATTGTTGTTAAATGATTCAGCTAGTCTTGTGATCAAATTATTATTGATGAAATGATAGAATTGAAATATTCTTGAATTATAAACAATTGATGAAATTTCTTGATTTTAGAGATGATCTAGTTATGTTATTTGATGATGTGAATTGATATGTGTATGTGTGTTTTATTATTTCGATGTTATTGATATGGCCACGAGGCCAAAGAGGTATTGTTTCGATTTTGCAGGAAATTGTAACACAACAAAATAAAGGGGATAATAGACCAACAATGAAAGAATTTTGGTATTGACAACTAGTCACATTGGTAGCTTATGTTTTTGTATGTTGTTGGTTGTTGATAAATTTGTGAGGAGGTCCCCATTGGGGGTGGCCTCAAATGTGACCTTGGGTATATGTGTTGTTTTCTCTTTTCATTTAATTTTTTTGTATGTAATTTATTATTGTAATGTGATCTACTTTATTAGTATTAGTTAATGTGCCCTATTTAAGTTGATTAATCTTGTTAATTAAATTAATTTGGGATGTGACCAAGGGGTATTTAATTTTGGTAGAATATGATTGATTTTATTTTGGATTTGAAATGATTTTTATTGTTTTTAAGTGTTGTGTGCTCAACCTTGCATGTAAATCTCGGATTTGGGTTTGAGGAGCCATTTTGGAGGCTTACGGAAAATTTAATCTTTTCCCACACTTCTTAATTTCACATACCAACTATACCTATGGGTTAAGGGGTCAACAATAAACCTCATTATGTGTTTTGGAGGCTAAAAAAGTGATATTTAATGTACTTTCTTACATGATTTTTAATTGTGTCCTTTAGAGGTGTGGGTAAGAGTTTGTGAGTGTAAGAGGATTTTCATTTCCTCAAACACCAATTTATTAACCTTGGGTTTGATGTTTGACCATGTGATGTGGAGTTGAGGAGAAGTTATGTGGTAGCATACATGGAGCCACCTCACCTTTCTCTTCCCTTTTTCTAGTTATACAAGTTTATTTGATGGTTTTGGGTTACATGTTTTATTGTCACTCTTGCATTTTTGAGGAGATTTTTTTGGAATGCTTGTTGGGAGTTTGGAGAATTGTTTTGGATCTTGTTTGGACTTGGAAGCTTGGATTTTGTGCTTGTTTTTATGATTTTTATTGCAATGGAAAGGTAGGGACTTCACCCATGCATTTTTATTTTTATTTGTTGTGCAAATGGTTGTAAATGAATGAATGTTGTATATTTTTGTTTTGGGAATAGAATGTCCTTAAGGTTGTGTAGGAGAAATAAAATGGTGAAATATTGAGGGAGGGATAAGAGTTTATATTATGCATTTGGAGGGAGTTTTTGGGTTGGGTGTCCCACCTTGTGATAATAAGAAAGATTTATTATTTATCTTGATATGTTTATTGAGGGAGGGATAAGAGTTGAGGGAGACATAAGAGAAATTGAGGGAGGGATAAGAGTTTGGTTGTGGTTGTGTGAATGAAGTTTTGGAGGTTTTCCATCGTGGATGCATAAATCCTTTGGGAGGCATAATTTATTCCCGATGTTTCTTATCTCCCTTGGCTTAAATTTTAGCCTTTGTGCTTGGGAAAATGGTATGTTGAACATGTTATTTTTGTATTGTGCATGTGTGTGTAAAGTTTAGTGTGAATGGCTATTGTGGAAGCCTTGTAAATGTTGTCATGGTTGTTTGATACCCTATATTGCTTCATTGTTGGGGCTCGGGGGTGAATAAGGAGGATGGATTCTCCTTGTCATTAGATTATAGGTTGGAGTCGAGAGCGTTGCCTACTCCTCTTATTTTTTGTTGTGATTAAAGTTGAAGATTGGAGAAGTCATGCTATGTTCGATCGAAAATATCACTTTTGTAATGTTGTTCTAATGTTGAGAAAGTGAAATTTGTAAACTTGTAAATTATTCTTTCATATTGTTGGAAAGAAGAGTTTTTGTATTGTAAGATAATGAACTATGCTCATTGAGAAAAAGAAAGTGCATTGTTGCTTGTGTAGAAATTTGTATTATTATAAAAGTAGGAGTCCTTGTAAATTTTATGAGCAAGATTTTTGTATCAAAAGGGTTAAAGAAGAAATTTGAAAGTTATAATTTAATGAGAATGTATCCCCTTCAAATATAGAAATGTATCATATTTACTTGTTCTTTCATTTGGTAAAATGGTTATGTTTGTGTTGTAAGAATGTATGAAAGTTATACTTGATTTCCTTGGTGAAATGGTTATCACTCTTGTTGAGAAAAGAAAAGAAATTTCAATTAGTAATTATTTGGATTTAATTTATCTCCTTTAGAACTTAAAAGAAATTTTATTGGAAAGGAAATCTTCTAGTTGTTTCTTATAAACTATTGCAATGGAAAAGCTATGAACGTAGTAATTTAAGTCATGAAATGAAGAAATGCCATTAATCTATCAACCATTAAATTATTGGCACCATATTTAAAGTTAATATTACCTTAGAAACAAACCGAGGTAAAAAATGTTTTGGAAAATGATTAAAATTGAGGTTATGTTTTTGGGAAATAGAAATTCCACCCTCTGTAGGGTAGTGGTTTTAGGACTACCACCCTTCCCAAAGAGGTGGCTTCAGGATTGTTATCTAGACGGGGTGACGGTTTACGGATCGTCACCTAAATAGGAGTGGTAGTCACAAGACCATCGACCTGCAGGAAGAAGATTTTTTCACTTTGATGGAAAAAAATAAAATTTGAGACTGTGTAAAATCTGAAATGAATTTATTTAAAAATTGAGCCTTAAAAATATTATATAAACCTACCAGCAACTCATAAGGAACAAATTCATTCATTTGAGCTTATAAATCCTCTTATGGGCATCCAAATGTGTATATTTTCATGGATCTAATGAAATGAATTTTTCCCAAATAATGAGCTCAAGAATGTAAATAACCAAATAGAAAATCAGATTCATGGTAGAATCTCTACAAAAATCAAATAGAGAACCTTGTAATAAAAAACCCATGAATAAACTAAACTAAGAAAAGAATAATGGAAGAATATTTCCCCATTTATAAACTAGATCCAAAGAAATTTCTCTATGGTTTCACTTCTTGATTCCATGACTTCAACTCCTCCAACCTACAAAATTAAAATGGAATAAATGAATGAGTTAGGGTAAACGAAATAATAACAAGACCTAATATGAATGTTTAGGGTTCATTTGAAAATACCTAGATCTAAGGGTGCATATCCATTTACTCTAATGGTGTAAGATCAACCTTACACATTTCAAGTTGTGAAACTTTATGGAGTTGGGTAATTTAAACAGGTATGGGTGATGGGTTGAACAGGGTCAATTAAGGATTAGAGTAAGTTGAGACTTTAACCATAGAATTGTTAGTGTGAAATCACATCACCCCCAAATGAGTTATGGATTTGCTTTTATAAGGCGGGGTCATTTGGTGTGATTTGCATAACATTAGATCATTCCCAAGTGTGGGACTTGCAAATGGGAATGATCCTCTAGAGAAGGCTGGTTCCACTTCCTAAACTACCTATCACAAGCTATTCTAGTGCAAGAAAGCTAATCTAATCCTAATCTAACTTCCAAGGAGACAAGGAGAGAAAGAAAACAAGGAAAAACAGAGCCTACACTAAAACGATGATACACCAGAGAAGGAAAATGTTGATCATCTACCAAATTACCATGGAATAAAGAGAGGTGAGCAATGGAAAGGATGGACAAGTAGCATCACAGACCATAGATCAGATTCACATAGAAAATGTTCCAAAACCCCATGAACACAGCTCCCAGATCTATAAATGAACATTCAAAACATGCACATATACCCTGCAATGAAGAGAGGCAAGAAGAGACAACCAAAAATGAGAAAGGATGGACAAATGCATCACAAAACATGTTTTTATTGCTTCAGAGTTTGCACAGAGCATCATTTACGAATAAGAGGAAAAAAATGCCATTTATAGAGTAGGGGAGGAGGTTCAAAATCTTTTTCGACCCTAGGCAAGAAATAGAAGGGGGAGGTAGAGAAGAAGAATGAACAACCTTTGAAATATGTGCCTCTATTTACATTTTATAGAAAAAACACGAGAAGAGATGAAAAAATGTGGGATCTTCTCCAACCACTTTTAAAAATGTGTTTTAATTATTCCTCTATTGATGGGCTCAATAAAAAATCTCATAATTCCATGTATCTACTTTGCAGACCAAAAAAATGACCCATACTTCATTAAATTTGGTGGTTGGAACTGGTTTCTTGTCTTTTCCATGCCAAAACGTGTTTTGTAAATATCTCCCCCAAATATTCACCAAAATAAAAATTGAAGACTCCATGATGAAGAGAATATTCATATCTTTCCATTGGTACCAAGAACATAAAAAATGGAGCTCTGGATCAAAAGATATGGCCTTCTGAGTTTTTCCTTAATGTTGTCGGCAAAAAACAGCTCGGGCAAATTTTGAACTTTTCTCCCACAAATCCATGCTGATGACATGGCATCCATTGGGGTTGGCGGAGGCAGGGGATCCTTTTTTAATTTTAAAATTTTGACAAAAATTCAAAAAAACTCATTTGCCTTGAAGGTTCGCCAACCCGCATTAACTTTTTGATGTTCTAGCTTACAACTTAATTTTCGCCTTTTTGACAAAAGCAAAATTTTTCACTTTTTCCTCCGATTCCCCGCCGGTCTGAGATTCCTTGGAAAAAATATCTCCCAAGCCCCACAGGTCTGCCTTGGGAAAAGTTTCCCTTCTAACTCTGCCGAGCCATAACTCAAAAAATACAAGGAGTTAGAAAGAGCTCTTTACCTTTCTAGAAAGGGGAAGAAATTCTCTATCTGATGGAGTATTTTCCAAAAATCCTTGAGTGCCTAAACTTTGTGAAATTTGGACTGAGGCACAAAAAGGGAGTAAGTTAACCCAAAATAAGAGGGAGCTTATTTTGGTTAACAACTTTGGTGACTCACAGGGGTCATCTACCTGCTAGATGAATGATTAGTGGCCTTTGTTGCATCCATTGGGCATGGAGTCAAGCTTGATAACCAATTTTCTAATCTAACTCTGAAAATATGACCTCTGAATCACTTGGGAACCCACTGAAAATTGGAGTTGATCTTCACCAAAAGCCAACTAAAATGGACTGTGCAAGAGTAATACAACAACACCAAAAACTATATACAAACTGAAAATCATACATGCTCCAAATGGAACATGCAGAGTGTGCAAAAGCACTTCTTCTGCTAAAAAAAACCTACCTACACTACTCTAACCAAGAGCAAAGGGAACTAAAACAAAAACTACAATTGGTAGGGAGAAATATCTTCCCTTCCTAAAAAATGGCAGCCATGCAAATAATTTGGCACTAAACATGGCTGGTTGGATGAGTGGAAAACTAAATACAAGCTGATCTTCCACCAAAATGACCAAAGTATCATCTAAAGACAAATCCAATACCTATTTTAGTTTCTATGCATTTGGATTGAAGAGGTATGGCAACTGATCCTTGGTACTTTGTAGCTCATCCTCATGCCCTGAAGCAAGCATGACTAGTTGTGGCTTCTCCTTTGGCTCCAATGAAGCCAAATACCTGATTGGGCAAGGTCTGGTCCGATTGATGTGCCTATTGCTCTAATTTTCAACTCCAAAAATGGATTCCTCTTGTAGACCTTCTTGGATGAATGGCGTGGAAGAAGTGGTGAAACCCTTCTGCTCTTTCTCTTCTTCCTCTTGTGAAGAACATGGAAGATTTAAATCTTCCAAACTTGATTCCAAAAGGCTGCTATAAGGTACAGACTGCTACAAATGAATGCTCTCCTCCATGACAATAGGTATGTATGTTTGGAAGGTGGATGAAGGAGAAAAACAATGTGATTTCAACTGGTTCTTCTCCATCAAAATAGTCCTCCAAATCGACTAGATAAACTACCTCATTGTTGTCTTGCTTGCAAATGTTCAACTTCCTCCATGGTGTTCTCTTGATCAGCAACTTGTTTACCATGGTTTCTTTCATCCTCCAACATGAATTTTGAAATATAAAAATCTTCTCCAACGTTAGAGCTCAAGAGAGATGAAGTGGAAGGAAGAACTGAAGGTTCTTCTATAGCCTGTTTTGTGTTCAAAGCTCTTGGACCTGCATTTTTCTCCTCCATAGCTAGAATGTGCTCCTCTTCTTTTGGATTTGGAGCAGCTTCTCCTTCCTATGCTGCTTGAAGACCATCTTTCTCTTAAATGACCTCTTTCTCTATCATGAAGTTTTCCAAATCAAAATCTTCAATCTGCTGCTCTAGAGGACAAGTTGGGACTGCAAAATCTTCTTTAGAGCTCCTTTCCATGGTGGATTCATCAACCAAAATAGGCCCTTCGAATGAAAGTAAGAAATTATATATGATGTCATCTTCTTCTATTACTATAATCTTTGATTTGGTCTCACCAATTTTCTCCTTTCCAATGGGACTTTGAGCTGATTTTCCTTCCTCTTCCATGGCTGATTGTGCAACTTGAATTAGACCAGCATTTTCTTCAAGTAGAGTGCCAACATGGACACTACATTATGAGCAAACAGGATGATCTTCTTGCTCCACTGCTGCTGCTACAAACTCAGCCTTGGCCACCTTT
Organism: Taxus wallichiana var. yunnanensis; assembly: GCA_018340775.1. Lineage (NCBI taxonomy): Eukaryota > Viridiplantae > Streptophyta > Pinopsida > Cupressales > Taxaceae > Taxus > Taxus wallichiana. Next base: position 532,142,593 of record CM031239.1, on the reverse strand, counting down.
GGTTCTTCAACATTTACCTCCTTTGTAGGCTTAACCAACAAAGGAATTTTTGTAATCCCGAATCTGAGAGCCAAGTTCACTAAAATCTTAATCATTTCTTCTTCTTTCACTTCTTCTTCTTACTGTCCTTCATGACTGATTTTTGTAATTTCTTCTTCCCTACATGGAATTGGGAAGGCAAGAGGAGAAACATATTGGGATTCAATCATTTGTGCATTTTTGGTGGTGGTGGGAGGGATGGAACTTCTTGTTTCTTTGGAGGGGAAGGTGTTTCTTTTGTTCTTGTGGAGGGGATTTGGATTTGGAAGAGAAGAGAGAAGAAAATATGAGATGAGATGGAAGACTAAGGGATGGAGGGATGGTTTTCACAACTAGATCAACATTGGCTAGGTTTATAACTTGAAATTGTTGAAATGGTAAATCTTGAGATGAATAAGAAGAAATGAAAGAAACTATTGAATGACTTACCCATTGACAAGGTTGATTCATAATTTTCTCATATGCTTCTATCTCCTCAGTCTATTGTGCAAGTTGGGGCAACATCTCAATTATGAATTCCAGCTTCTCTTGAGTGTTGTAGTGCCTTGGAAAAGGACCATCCCATGGACAAGGAGTCCTGTAACCAATTCTGAATGCCTTAATTTGAGATGTTGCTCTTGATTTCACCATGCCAATATCTATTTTTGGATCTTCTCCAATAGACCAACATATTGCATTTGATTGTCTTCATTGTTTGCATACCCCTACTCTTGGAAAGATCCATAGCCAAACTGATTTTGACACTGCTGCTCATAGGAGTAAACATCCTAATCTTGAATCTACTAAAAATGCTAATTTGAAGGAGTTGTAAAGCACATTGGAGGTGGAATGTACTGCTGCTGCTATGAATGTGAATTCCATGATGGAAATGAAGTCATGATTGCACAACTTCATGGAATGATGGAAAATAATGAAATATATGGAAATAAGAGTGAATGGAAATGGATGGAAAATAGGTCTACAACTCAGAGAATGAGTTATTTACTAGATGGAGTCACCAGATGTGCAAACTATTGCTTCTCAAAAGATAGAAATTGCAACAAGTGCACATCAATCTTGTTACAATGAAGTGAAGACCTCTAAGGTCCCACCAGGCATGCCAAAACTGTTAGTGCGAAATCACAACACCCCCAAATGAGTTATGGATTTGATTTTCTAAGGCAGGGTCATTTGGTGTGATTTGCATAACATTGGATCATTCCCCAAGCTGTGGGACTTGCAAATGGGAATGATCCTCCAGAGAAGGCTGGTTCCTCTTCCTAAACTACCTACCACAAGCTATTCTAGTGTAGGAAAGATAATATAATCCTAATCTAACTTCCAAGGAGACAAGGAGAGAAAGAAAACAAGGAAAAATAGAGCCTACACTAAAACGGTGATACACCAGAGAAGGAAAATGTTGATCATCTACCAAACTGCCATGGAACAAAGAGAGGTGAGCAATGGAAAGGATGGACAACAACATCACAGACCATAGATCAGATTCACATAGAAAATGTTCCAAAACCCCATGAACACAGCTCCCAGATCTGCAAATGAACATTCAAAACATGCATAGATACCTGCAATGAAGAGAGGCAAGAAGAGACAACCAAAAATGAGAAAAGGATGGACAAATGCATCACAAAACATGTTTTTATTGCTTCGAGTTTTCATAGAGCATCATTTACGGAAAAGAGGAAAAAAACACCATTTACAGAGTAGGGGAGGAGGTTCAAACTCCATTTCTAACCCTAGGGAAGAAATAGAAGGGGGAGGCAGAGAAGAAGAATGAACAACCTTTGAAATATGTGCCTCTATTTACATTTTATAGAAAAAATGTGAGAAGAGAGGAAAAAACACGGGATCTGCTCCAACCACTTTTCAAAATGTGTTTTAATTCTTCCTTTGTTGATGGGCTTGATGCAAAAGCTCATAATTCCATGTATCTACTTTGCAGACCAAAGAAAATGACCCATACTTCATTAAATCTGGTGGTTGGAACTGGTTTTTGTCTTTTCCACGCCAAAACGTATTTTGCAAATTTATCCCCAAAATATTCACCAAAATAAAAAATTGAAGACTTCATGATGAAGAGAATCTTCAGATCTTTCCATTGGTACCAAGAACATAAAAAATGGAGCTCTGGATCAAAAGATATGGCCTTGATTTTTCTTAACGTTGTCGGCAAAAAACATCTTGGGAAAATTTTTAAATTTTCTCCCACAAATTTTTGATGTGGCATCCATTGGGGTCAGCGAAGGAAGGGGTTCCTTTTTTCCATTATACACTTTTTGACAAAAATTCAAAAAAACTCATTTGCCTCCAAAGGTCTGCCGGCCCACATTAACTTTTTGATGTTCCAGCTCAACACTTAGTTTTCACCTTTTTGACAAAAGGAAAAATTTTCCACTTTTTCCTTTGATTCCCCACCGGTCCGAGATTCCTTGGCAAAATCTCTCCCAAGCCCCAGTCCGCCTTGGGAAAAGTTTCCTTCTAACTCCGCCTGACCATAACTAACTAAAATACAAGGAGTTAGAAAGAGCTCTTTACCTTTCTGGAAAGGGGAAGAAATTCTCTATCTGATGGAGTATTTTCTAGAAATCCTTGAGTTCTTGAACTTTGTGAAATTTGGACTGAGGCAAAAAAAAGGGAGTAAGTTAACCCAAAATAAGAGGGAGCTTATTTTGGTTAACAAAATATTAAGAAAATAAATGACATTGGATTATTAAAGATAAATTAAATAATTGTGAGAGGGGTAATTTAGCTAATGAAATTTAAGGATTAATTAATTGGAATTTTAAAATGTTTAGTTACATAACCTCATGAGGGAAATTATTGTTAATTGTTGTGAGAAGTAAGAATTAAACCTAGAACAATTGGTCGAGTTGATAATTTAAATATGGTGAATTAATGGAAAACCTAAAAAGGGATTTATCCCGATGTGGACTTAGTGTAAATTAATAATACAAATTATTAATTTAATATTCGATAACTTTGTCAAATGTGTGAAATTTATTAAACAAGAAATAGTTAAACCTAGTTAATAGTACTTTGTTGCAACCCTTTTAAACAAAAAAAGTATGCCGCATTTTTCTAATTAATTAGTAAGTTTTGTCATGGGTTTTGTGCATCGAAATAGTGAGATTTTCACTTAGTATCATAGCCATGGGTTGAATGCTTTGACCATTGGGCACAGATTTAAAAACATAAATAGTAGAATTATCACAACTTTAACTTAGAACACTTGACATTGTGGATACCGAAAATGTAGAAAAACTTAGAAAAATGAAATGAATGTAGATGATGATGAGATAAGTGTCACTTTAGTCGTGTGTAGGAGGTGAGGACTTCACGATGATTTCTTACACATCGAGTTAGATCTACCACCCTCAAAGAAGGTAGTTTTGTTATACTACCGTAGATTTTGCAGACCTTATAAGAGGTCGATGCAACTATAAGAGATGGAGTAGTAGTACGGGTATGAACTAGCTAGCATGATACGTGAGCCATCACATGAGGCTCAACACCCTCCACTGCATAGCGAGAATTATAGAGTAGAGAAATCTCATGGAGAGTCGGTGAGATAAGAGTCACCAATGAGAGGAATGGAGATGTGACGAAGAGAGATCTAGGAGCCCTAGACAGAGAGATGGCTGTGGTGAGAGACCTAGAGGTAGGAAGTCAACAACAACATATCATATTAGAGAGATTATAAAGCTTCATCCATCTCATTTTTAGTAGACATAAGTGGATTTCAGGGTGAGGCTTGGTTAGTTAGCTTGAGCAGATGCTTCAAGCTATGCCCATGTACTAGCAACATGAAAGCTTGTGTTTCCATTCATCTTCCGAGAGATGAAGTAGGGGTTTGGTGTCGAGACTAGAAATAGAAGATCCATATAGATTCAAATATTGTTACTTGGGAGATCCTCGAGGATAATTTCAAGAACTGATTCTTGTCAAGAAAATTTATTCAAGTATGGGATCAATAAGTTTCATGACTTGCGTCGAGTCATCTATAACATTGGCTAAGTATGAGAGCCATTTTTGGACTTGCTTCAAGATGTCAAATACATGCGGGATGAGAAGGTTTAGATTCATAGGTTCATCAGGGGCCTTAATTTGGATTTTGGAGGGGCAGTGCATATGCATTGTCCATATACTTTAGCTAAGGCCATTGAGAAGGCCTACATTATAGAGGAAAATAGGGGGAAGAATTAACAAGCTAGAGATAGAGTGAGGAGATATACTCAAAATATGTTGAAAAATCGATCGAGAGTGACATCTCCTCCTCCTCATGGCGGACATGGCTCAAAGCACAATATTCTTTCATGCCTCCATAGCAGCCATAACAAAGATTATTAGTAGACATGTCCACCGTTTAGACCTCCATAGATATTTGATGCATAGAGGGGAGGAAGTATGGCGCCACCTCCTAGAGGTCCCACAAGGACACAAGGAACACCTAGATCTTAGTCAATAGGATCTTGTCGTCAAAGAACGCCCATAGTAGTCCATAACATGATCATCAAGATCTACTCCATAGATGACTAGAGAAATAAGGGGAGTTGCTTCTTTTGGAGAGATCCTATTAGTTATGGATGTGGTGTACATGGACATCCTTGGAGAGAGTCTACACAAAACCTAATAAAATGGTAAGGGACCTGTTTCACACCTAAAGTTAGTGAAATTACATGCATTCACATGATTTATGTAGTGTTCAAGAACCAACAAACAAATCACCAAGGAATAGTGATAGAGACTTCAGGTAGCATTGGTGGTATTTCTACTTCTATATTGTTTGATACTAGGCTCTTCGATTCTTTTATTTTTCCATCATTAGTAGAGTGATATAGGCTGGTGGTAGATAGGTAAGGCGTTAGCTAGGCTATTGAGATGGCTTCGGAGCCAAGATCACATTGGAATCCTTAGTCGGGATTCATTCTCAATATGGATAGGTTATCCAGAGACAGAGCTAGAGTGGACTATTAAAACAAAGTAATCACTTGGTGTAGATGATTTGGGGTTTGATTCGGTGATAGTCTTGGTCGGGAGACTCATCTCTATTCACACTATTTCTGCTATGAAGCTCAAGTAGTGTGTGTGGTGTGGATGTCATCTATATGCTATTACAATTAGTGAGAGTTTGGACAATGAGTCTAGTGGTCCATCACTTGATGATCATCATATTTTGAGGGAGTTTACAATTACTTTTCTAGATTTGTTTCCTAGTTTACCACCCCCATGCAAGATAGACTTTCAAATTAATTTGGTTCCTAGAGTAGAGCCTATCTCACATGAGCCATATATAATGACCACCCCGAGTTTTTGAGCTCAAGTTGTAGTTAGAGGGCCTTCTAGAGAAAGGCCTAATCCTTCCTAATGTATCTCTTTGGGGTATCTTGGTGATTTTTGTTAAGAATAAGGATGGATCATTGTGTTTGTGTATTAATTATAAACAACTAAAGAAAGTAATGATAAAGAATCGCTACCCCCTTCCACACATCAATGATTTATTTGATCAAATGAAAGGGGAAACATTATTTTCCAAGATAGACCATAGGTTGGGTTATCATTAGTTGAAGATTTCAAAGAGTGATATTCATAGGACAACCTTTTGCACGAGATATGGCCACTACAAGTTCACAAATCATGTCATTTGGTCTCATGAATGCCCCACAATGTTAATGAGTTTGATGAACAGTATTGAGGAAATTTTTAGATCGATTCGTGCTCATATTAGTTAATGACATATTGATATAATCATGCACACAAGAGGAGAAAAAGATTACCTTTGACAGGTTTTGTAGTTTCCTTGTGAGTAGTAGCTTTATGAGAACATAGAGAAGTGTGCATTATTTCAGTTTGAGGTTCAATATCTTGGCCACATTAATTTTTGGGAAGGTATCTTTTTGATCCTTCCAAGATTAGAAACTATCATGGACTTGGGAGTACATATAAATGTGACCGAGGTACGTAAATTCATGGGATTGGTAGGATATTATAGGAGGTTTGTTGAGGATTTCTCACGTATTACATATCCTATCACTTCCCTTCAAAGTGGAAAGGGAAGAAGTTTTTTTGGTTAGATAGATTTGAGAAGGCCTTCAGAAAATTGAAGGAATGCCTTATTAAAACACCTATTCTAGAAATACCGGATCCAAAAATGTATTTCTTCATGTGTACATATGCCTCTTTGGCGGGATTAGGAGGTGTTTTTATGTAGGATGGTCGGGTAGTTTCCTTTGAGTCCCACAAACTATAGGATTATGAGCTCAATTATCCAACTCATGACCTTGAGTTGTTTCAGTTTTCAATACTTTGGTTCAATAGAGGAAATTTTTTTAGGAATGAGGTTCACTCTCAAGATAGATCACTTGAGCCTTCCTCACCTCTTCACACAATGCAATCTCAATGCCCATTAATGACAATGGATGGAGTTGTTATGTGAGTATGATATGGAGATAGAGCATGTGAAAGGGAATAAAAATGTGGTTGTAGACACTTTGAGTCGTCGTAGGCATTTGGTTATGGCTACTTTAGTAGAAAGAAACTTGAGGAGCATGATATTGTAGCAGCTTCCACATGACAACTTCTACCTTGTAGCTAGAGAAAAGATTGAATCTCAAGACCCCTCAAGATTAATTTTGAGGGATTGACATTGGAACTAGATGGACTTCTTAGAAACAAAGGTCAAATCTATGTAACTAGGGATGGATATTTGAGATAGATCATTCTTTCAGAGCCACATCGTGCACCCTATTCAGCCCATCCAGGGGTGAAGAAGATGCATGCCACTTTGATATTGTTTTACCATTGGAGAGAACTTGAGAGAGATGTAGCTTATTTTGTGTCTTGTTTCTTGGAGTGTCGGAGGGTGAAGGTAAAGCATCAACATCCGAGATGGCCTTATTTACCTACATACCATACAAGAGTGGAAATGGGCCACAATTTCCATGGATTTTATATTAGGGCTACCTACTTCAAGATACCAGTGAGGATGCCATCATGGTCATGATGGATAGATTGACGAAAGTGACTCATTTTTCTCTGGTAAAGACAACCTATACAACTATTCTAGTAATGCGATTGTACTTGGATGAGATTTTTAGACTGCATGGGATTCCATGGAAGATTATTTGTGACCACGATCCCTTGTACAACTCATATTTTTTGACTACCATACAACATGCTCTTGGAACGAGAATTAATTTCAGTACATCATATAATCCCTAGACACACAAGAAAACAAAGCAGGTGAATCATATTTTAGAGGACATGCTTCATGTGCACGTCATGGATCATCAATTGAGATAGGAGGAGTATTTGTACTTAGTTGAGTTTTCATAAAATAACAGATTTAAGAGATCCATCGGCATGGCACCATTCTAGGCGTTATAGGGCGTAGAATGGTAGAAAAAAGTGAGTTGGGAAAATTTAGAGGACATAATAACTCTTGGACCATCTATGTTATAGGACATGGAACAATAGGTTACCTTCATTACATAGAGATTTCAAGAGGCACAGGATATACTAAACAATATAAAGATATGAGGAGGACAGGACCATAGTTTTGAGGTGGGCACAAAGTTATTTCTTCATGTCAAACCTTATAATATTCCTAATCATTACGTAAAAGGCTCTAAGTAACCTCTCGATATTCCTAGGTCCATTTGATATCTTGGAGTGGATAGGTCCCTTAGCCTACCATCTACCCTTGCAACCTAGCTTGTCTCGCATCCATGATGTCTCCCATGTTTCAGTTCTTTAGAGGTACTTGTTAGATCCATCTCATGTATTGGATTGGACATAGTTGTAGGTAAAGGAGCATGGATAGGTGATGGTGGAGCATGTGCACATTATAGAGTGCATGAACTTGGGCCTTCAAGGGTGAGAGATTGATCAGTGTGCATCTTGTAATCCATTTTTTCACCCCCATTGCAAAATGGATCAACCTAAAAGTATGGGCATTGATAGTAAATGGGAGTAGTTTACAAGGTATCTTACGACAAGCTCATGAGCCACAATGAAGGTTTGGACTAGGATTCATATTAACGGTAAAAAACTAGAAAAATGTACAGATTGTCACCTTGTTGATGCGTGAAAATGCCTCTTCCTAATGCGTGACAAGGTCTCTTCCATCGATGATAATGCCTCTTCCTGCCGAGTGACAATGCCTCTTCTTGTCGCATGATAATGCCTCTTCCTCTCGGGTGAAAAATACCTCTTCTTGTCACGTGATAATGCCTCTTCTTGTCATGTGACAATGCATCATCTGTCGTGAGACAATTATTATTCTTATAATGCATCGGCATTGCCTCCCGTCGATCATTAACCATGCTTCTTGTCATGCGTCGGCCTCCCCTCATTATCGTATGACAACATTTATTCTTCTCATGTGACAAGTCTTTCCTTGTAAATGAAGACTCTTCCCTTCTTTTCATGCATCAGCTAGTGGTTTCCGTCAAGTGATAACAAAGAGTTTTAGCTATGGACAGACATTAATGACACCGTATAAGGTAGCTCAACAACCTGTTTAAAGAGGTATGACACCCCTGCTTGTTGTGTAAGGAAAGTGCCATTGAAAATCGAGGCATCATGGCTGCCCATACCTATGTATAGGCATTTAATAAAGGATGTTTTTTAGTATCTCCTTTTCTTTATATATATGTATATTCCCCTCATTTTAAGGAGAGAGATTTAGAAATTGTAAAGGAACTTTGCCAAAATTGTTCCAGCACTTTTGTGAGCTGCAGGCCTCAAATTTATGCATTTTGTGAAGGATTCTTACGTTGTGCCTATACTGTAATTGATTGTGCATCATTTTAAGCAATAAATATAGTGTTTTGTGTCTCTTCTTTCCCCAAATTTATTTATATTGCATTTCTTTCCTTCTATTATATTTTTTAGGTATATTGTGCATATTGTGTTCGTTTAGGGATTAAATTTGTTGTGCTCCATGAGATTGGAGGTTTGAATATATTTTGGGACCGTGGAATTTTATTTTCCCTCTTCTTCCCAATTTCCCTCCACTTTCTCTCACTAAGAATCTCTCTAGTATTATTTTGGTGTTATCACCTCCCTTAGTTTAAGATTTACATTTATGTATTTCTCTTCCTCTGGTCCCTTGGAATTGGTAGTTTAGGAGTAGATCAACATTGGAATAATTCAAGAACCAACCTTCTTTGGAGGTTTATCTCAATCGCAAAGGTCCCACACCTTGAGACAATCCCATGTTAGTCAAAATTAGGGTTTTGTAATGTGTAAATCTTAGGGTGATACTTTTATGACATAATAGTTCTGGCACACCCGGTGGGATAGAAGTAAATATTTTCATTTTTATCAAGATAGGGTGTGTGTCTTGGTGAAATTCTAGCCTTTGAAGTCTTTGCGGCATTACATCTTGCAACTCTGTCACTCAAATCCAAAGTGGTTTCAACAACCCAAGTTTATCAAGTTCATGAAAAGAATCCAAAAAAGGAAAAGAAATCGAGAATAGGGGCTATTTGTCTATCTACACTTATCCCTAGATAGAGAAAGAAGGGGAAGAAGAGCTCAAAGGTTTCAATATCCACCAAATAGAACCTTATCAACACCTCCACCAGGAAGACTCTTTCTTCAATTAACTAGGGTTCTCAGGCCACTCAGGATGGATCATCTACAACCACCAAATTAGCCACCTCCAAACCCCTATTCAAATTTCATGAGAAGGAGTCAACTTTCCCTTGATGCACAAAATCATGGCCCCGATAGCAACATTAAAAAATATCCCATACTTCACTGGAGAAAATCACACAACTCCCATCGACCACATTTAAGACATTGGAAATGTTTGTGTCATACATGAGATTTTTTGAGATAGATGTCGCACATCAAATTATTGGATTCTTATTTCAAAGGAAAATAATTGTAGTGGTTCAAAGGCTTGGTAGCAAGATTGATTCAAAATGGTATCAATTGTGCATAGCTCTCTATGGCCAGTTTGGGGAGAGGGATGACAACTTATCCCTTTTGCAGCAGATTTTACAATAAAAAGGGCACCAACCGAGTAGATGACAAACTTCAATTCCATATTCAAGAACATGGGAAAGGATCCCAATTTTAGTCGAGCAACAACAAATTTTGAATGTTTTTAATCTATTTTCGTAAATCTCTAAATTTTGATATATCTCATTATGATACAATCTATGGGGGAAGAACCTTACCAAATGCCTATGCCATAGATATTAGAAATGAAAATTCCCTAATTCAATATGGTAAACTTGCACCTAGGACACCTATGCCTCTTTATCCGGACATGGGGAATCCTAATCCTAATCAAATGCCTATAATAGCTCACATCCTTGCTCCAAGAAATCATAGTTTAAATGAAGCTTTCACGTCTTCTTATAGTCCTTCAAATGAACCCCAAGATATTATCAAACAATTGCAATACTTAGGAAACAAGTTGGTAACTCTTAAGAGGTAGAAAAATCAAAATTCTAGACCTTATCACCTCGGTTCCAACCTAATAAAACTCCTTATCAGCCAAACATTCCACTTGTTCAAGCTTCTAACTAGAACCAAGGATAAACCCAAGCTGCTAGGGCACTCCAAGAATATAACCCTAATGCGGTTTCAACATCTCGGACCTTCATTATAACTCAAAACAACATAGCACAAAAATATGAATGATGTTTCCCATGCAACCAAACACATAATCAAGCAACATGCTTCAATGGTGCTTTAGATAAAACATTGATGGTGACTATGGCGAGTTTTCCTCAAGAACTAAACCAATAAGAAAGTAAACAACATGTTGCTAATCATGAAGCACCTCTAAATGGGACAACACTTTTGAATTGGCAAGTTTGAGGATTTCTATGGAATAAACCAGTCCCTTCTTAAAGTTTGGTAGCCAACATGAGGTCTAAGAAGAGGAATATAGAGGAAGGGAAGTAATATTATCCAAGTAATTCTCAGCCTCATATCACACTTCAGGGTATAAGAATCCAAGTGCAGCCCCAAATTTTCAAAATCAGCCCAAACTACCGTCTAAGTCAACTCAAATGCCGGTTGCGAGCCCACGTGTAGGATAAATTCATGCTAAGTAAAGGGTAGCATAAAGAGAATAAATAAACTTTTAACATTATTGATCAATTTAAGAATACCAATGTATGCATTTATATGTGGGAATCATTGAAAATTCTGGGCAAACGGGATCTGTTACAAAAATTCATGGAGAATTGGTCAACATCAAATGAGTTGTCCAGAATCAAGAGAAGGTGCTCACTAATGCAGCTCCAAAAGAGGGATTTCATGGAGGTCAGCAAGGTAAAATGATGAAGCCTCCTCCATTCTATATACCTTTGGTTATTGGAAAAAATCTTGTACAAAACTACATGGTTGACTCGAGGGCTAGCATTTAGGTAATGTCGAAACAGATTACGAGATCAGTTTGGGCCCGAAATACATTCTAGTTTCCAAAGGAGTGGTATAGTTATATGGGACAAGTAGTAGGGACTACCGAGATCATAAAATGTTGAAACCTTACATTTCGGGCATTTCCTAATGTGCTAGTTCAATAGGCTATATTAGTGATTGAATTTCCACCACTCTTTGTAGTGTGTTTGTCAAGACACTTCACCACCAAAATTGGAGGTTACTTACCAACTGATTGGTTACATATGCTCTTCAAAACAAGGTATGGAGCTAAGGCTACAATCTGTCTGAATGTATTACAAATTTTGATATTGAGCCTAATGTACTAATCCCACTCAATGTAAATTTCTCATCCTTTGATCAAGAGGATTTCCCAAACACTTAAGAAACATATACCAAATTTAAGGGCATCTTGGATTTGACTCTTGATGAATGGGCAAACAAAAGTCACGAATATGATCCATACAAGGAAATTTAGGAGGATGAGTTGGGATTTTATTGTTTGCATGAGGAAAACACACCCCTTCCTAGCCTCACCAAACTGGATGTTAAGGGTGAGAATGAAGTGTGGAAGCTCTTTTTTCTGTCTCAAGGAGTAGGAAAGGATGTCACAACAAAGTATGAAGTACTACTCAACTTTCCATTTTTAGTTAAATTTTTCAAACAATACCATTGAGTATGAAGCTTTGATATATGGATTGAATTGGGAAAGAAAGAGGGGTATATAAAACTTGCAAGTTTTGGGGATAGTGAGTTAATTGTCAACCAAGTTAGAGGAAAACATGCTGCTAAGAAGGATATGCTCAAATCCTACAAGCATCAAGTATGACATAAAATTGATGATTTTGAAGCGTTCAATATTCAAGCCATACCAAGGAAGAAGAATGAGGATGTTGATAGGATTGTATCAATTGGAGCAACATTTGATGTGGTGGAAAATATTAAGAAAGATAAAGCGCAACCACATATTCATGTAATTGTGAGGCCAGTTGTATGAGATAATAACAGAGTTGGTAGGTATTTGAGAATGATAAACAAATCATAAATTTCTTGTATGATGAGGATGATTTCTCGCTTAAAAACTAGGATAAATTGGAGCAATAGTTTGGTGATCAAGTGGTTCAATGAAGGAAAAATAAGCTACCAAAGGGTTTAGTGAGTTTAGAGTTAATATTCAATCCTAATGATTAGTTCCAGAGGGAAAGAGTAAACATTTAGGCCAAAGGCAAGGATTCAGAGCCAATTTCGGTTGGAGAGGGTAAAGTGCTCCAAGTTGGCAAGGTGAGCACAAATCAAGAAAATATGAATTCATATAGCTTTGCCAAGAATTTCCAGATGTTTTTCTTAGAGCTATGAATATTTGAAAGGATTTAATCCTAAGCTAGCACAACACATGATTGAACTGGATTCGGGAGCTAAACCCATCAAGAAAAATAAAAGGTTAGTCAATCCTCATATCGAGCCTCTCATGAAAAGAGAATTGAACAAACTCATTGAAGAAAGCATCATCTTTCCAATCAAGCACTCTTCATGGGTAGAAAATATGGCGCCCGTTAGGAAAATAATAGGAAATCAGGTTATGTGTGGATTTTGAGACTTAAACAGGGCCTCTCTTAAGACCACCGCCCACTTCGATCAATGGAGAAAATCATGCGAGGTTGTATCTAGTTCTGAAATGTTCTCATTACTAGATGACTACTTGGGCTATAATCAAATCATGGTGAAAGAAGATGACCAGTTCAAGACAACCTTCACCATGAAGTGGGGCACATATGCTTATAGGAAGATTCCATTTGGACTGTCAAATTCTAGAGCCACTTTCCAAAGGGCGATGGATATGGAATTCAAAGGACTGATCAATAAGATAGTTCTTGTGTATCTAGATGATATTATTGTATTCTCCAAGAATGCAGAAAGTCATCTCTTTCACCTCAGACAAGTGTTCCAAAGATGCAGGAGATATTGAATTTCTTTAAATATTAAAAATAGCATATTCTTAGCTCATGAAGGAAAGTTATTAGGACAAATTTTGTCTAAGGAATGGTTGGCAAATGATCTAGAAAGGGTATAAGTTATTCGAGCATTTCCATTTCCAATTCATAAGAAGGCTCTCCAAATCTTTTTGGGAAAATTAATTTGTTAGGAGGTTTGTTCCTAACTTTTCCCATCTTCTCAAACCACTCACACCGATTTATGAATAAGAACATGGTTTTCAAATGGACTTATGAAGGAATAGAAATATTTGAAGCTATAAATCATACCATTACACAGGGTCTAACCCTCATAAATCCATATTTCTCAAAGGGATTGATTTTATACAATTTTGGGTGTACGGATGCAATATCTACACTTGGTATAACTAAATCAAGAAGGTCCTGGAGAAACCTATCACATTCTTCAAAAAATCCTTTAGGATTATGAGGTGATATATTCATTCATTGAGAAGCGTGTGCTTGCTGTGAATAGAAGTCTACAGAAATTCGACATCTAGTGTCAAATAACAGAATTCATCTATTAGTTTCACATGCTAGTGTAAAATATATATTTTTGAACAAGGACCTTAATGAAAAGAGAGATGGTTGGATAACCAAGGTTATGGAGTATGATATTGATATAAATGTGACCATTATAGTTAGGGGAAAAGGGTTGTGTGAGCAACTAGCTTCAAACCAACATGTTGAATCAAGAGAGGAGGTGGAAGCTGTTATGATATTACAAGATAGTAAAAAATAGAACACATGTGGCATACTCATTCCTTGTTGGAGTCGGGATATTGTACATTTCTTTCAAACAGTCAAAATCATCAAGGATTGAGTAATCCCAAAAGGAGGTATTTCAGACTTCATTGCATCCCATATGTGCTTGTAGATAATATTTTGTTCAAAAGGGATGTGAATGGTGTCCTATTAATGTGTGTCAAGACAAGTCGAAAGACAGTACTTTGCACATGTTTCATGATGGAGAGGCATGTGGTCATTTCCCCCAAAGTAACAACCATTATAATCATGAGGGCTGCTTATTACTAGCCTAATATTTTCAATGATTGCTACTCATGGATCAGGAAATGCAAGAAGTGTTCCTTCTTCACACGTAAAGAGAATCTATCATCCCTCCCACTCCGCCCTATCTCAAATTGAGCAGGATTTGATGCAATGGGGGCTAGATTTTATTGGGATGATCAATCTAAGTTCCATCCTAGCTCGAAAATAGGTTCTTACATACCACAGAATACTTCAATAAGTGGATAAAAGCAATTACACTTAAGGAAGAAAATGAAGCTAGCATTTTAGATTTCTACGAAGGTATTGCAACAAGGTTTGGTGTTCCTTCCACTATAATATTAGATAATGCCTTATATTTCATTAGAGAAAATATATTTAATTGGGATGTTAGAAATGGCATCTATTTGAGCACTTCTTCTAACTACTACCCCCAGGGTAACGGACAAGAAAAGTCCATGAACAAAAACTTGTTGAGAATCATAAGAAGAACCCTAGATGAGAATCAAAGGACTTGACATACCAAATTGAAATCAACCTTGTGGGCTGATAGAATCACTCCCAAGAAATCAACTGGTTATTCTCCTTTCAAGTTGGTTTATGGAAGGGAAGCAAGGATGCCAATATCCCTTGAATTACCATCCTTGGAGCTTATCAAGCAGCTAGAGTTGTTCAAGTTTCCAGCTATGGAAGTCAGGTATGCAGAGCTCATGGAGTTGGAAGAGCTAAGGGACCAAGCCATGAAAACAATGGAGAAAGACCAAGCTCAAATCAAGATGAGATTTGACAGAAAGGCCAAAAATAGAACTTTTCAAGAAGGAGACCTGGTTCTTAAATGGGATGCAAATAGAGCTAAACCTGAAGGCAATCCAAGTTTGATGCAATATGGAGTGGCTCTTACTTGATTTCGGATGCAAACAAAACAATGCTTTCTAATTGACAAAGTTGGATGGGGAAGAATTGCAAATCCCAATCAATGGCATCTATCTTAAGAATTATTACTGATGGGAGTATATTTCTTATACATATTAGTTTAGAGTTTATAATTCCTCTAAGTGCTTGCAGCACATCGTTTTGTTGTAGCTAGGTTTTCTTTTAGATAAGTGCTTGTGCACTCTCTGCATGTTCCATTTTAGGATATGTATGATTTTGTTATTTGTACATGGTTGTGCTTGTGTGTGTGTGTGTGTGTGTGTGTGTGTGTGTGTGTGTGTGTGTGTGTGTGTGTATGTGTGTTTTTGTATACATGTATGTGTACACACACACACACACACACACACACACACACACACACACACATATTCATAATTTATTAAATTAGTACGAGTGTTGTATCATTACAAATTTTTCTATGCAATGAACTAATATTTTCACCAATTCAACTATCTCGAAAATTAAGATAAATTGTTTTTGGAATTTTTTTGTTATAACTACCATATATATTATTTTATTGTACACTTATGATTTTATTATATAATATCATATATTAATAAGTTCCAATTATATATAAAAAGAACTTACCTACTCAATATATATATTCTCACATTCACACAAATAAAAAAATTGAAAATTTAAATTGTAATTATTTTTATTTTATTTCTCAAAATATTGAAATGGCTATATAGTAGAATCTTAGTATAAGTTTTACACACACACACACACACACACACACACACACACACATATACATATACATATATATACATACATACATATATATATATATATACACACATACATACATACATACATACATACGTATATATATATATATATATATATATATATATATATATATATATATATATACATACATACATACATATGTATCTATATATATATACATACATATATACGTATATATATATATATATATATATATATATACATATATACATATGTATGTATATATATACACATATATATATATATACACATACATATATATATATATATATATATATATATATGCATACATACATGTATATATATATATATATGTATGTATGTATGTATATATATATATATATATATATATATATATATATATATATATATATATGCATACATACATGTATATACATACATACATATGTATATATATATATATATATATATATATATATATATACACACACACACACACACATGTATATACATACATACATATGTATATATGTATATGTATATATATATATATATATACATATACATACATATGTATGTATGTGTGTGTATATATACATGTGTGTGTGTATGTGTGTATATATATATATATATATCACATCATTATAATATTATATTTTTAAATAAATCCCTTCCATTTAACACATTTTCCACAATTTAATAAATCATAAAATATAATAGAGAGTAAAACCATGAGGAAAAAGAAAATAGTCAAAAAGATTACAATATTATAAAATAGTTTTAAAGAATAAGTTATAATTTAATATTGTACATAAGCCACACTATTAAAGGAACTCATACAACTCTTTTATATTTATATTGAACATGAAAGATGGATCTTAGCCATCTAAGGTAACAAATATTAATTCAAAATGTGATGAAATTTATTTGTTTTGATTTATTCCGTAACAATATTACTAAAAATATTGGAAGACTCTTAAATGTTGGAAATCACGAAGCCTTAATTTATGGATTTCTAGTTGGAGGTGATAGGATTTTGTCAATTAATAGATAGTTTTTATCGGTTCCATTGCAATATGAGGTCCGAATTTTTTTAAACTCCAAATTATTCTCGTATTGCTTTAATTCTTACTTTCCACCTCCTCATAGTTTTGATGCATACATATATAGATTCAATGCAAAGGATATTTATTTCAAAATATGATGTGGTATTCATAGAAATAATAGGAATGTATGAAAAATTTTGTGGATAGGTTTTTTCCATATCACACTATGATAAATTAGTGGTGTTTCTTAGAACGGTCTCTTCACTAGACATGAAAAATATGCACACATAAACTATAAACATTATTTACAAAATTTACATTAAAGATTTGACCCTCTCTTCATGGAATGAATTGGTGAAAAGATATATGTTTTTATGAGTTATTTTTTCTTTTGTGTTCTTCATACATGTCTAGAATGTTTTCATCCCTAAAGATTCATTAGCCGTATAGTATTTCTTTTCTATCAAACAATATTCATAGTTATGTCTACGACATAGGTACAATGCCCATTCACATGGGATGGATGTCAAAGATTTAATGGAGGAAAAAGAACACTTTTCATTTCGTTGATTTGTTGACATTGACACTTCGCTACAGTAATGCTCTATCACCTTAAGCATATGGGAAAATTTATCCGAACACATCGGAGATGAAAAGGTGATGAGAGAAAGGTAAACCTCATGATTAATTCAAAATCATCACAAAGGCAATCTAGTTTCCTAAACATTTTAGGCATGTCGATAATGCTTGTAATAATTATAATGCAAATGTGTCTCTTTATAATCATCCATTTTTACAAGAGCATTTTTACAGATTTGCAGTTCCAATGCCACAAAATGCTTAACATCTTCGGAAATATTCGCATCCACATCTAGTTTCCTACACATTAATAAAGTATTATTCAGTCATGGGGTCTCTCGGTGCCAAATGTCTTACACTCTTTCTTGATATGGATCAGGTGTATATGTTCCATTTACAGAAATTTACGTGTACAAGTTTTGTATTTCACACTTACATGAATCTTTTAAATAGCGTTTTTACATTTACATACATAGATATTTTACTACTTGATCATTTTCTCCTTGCAGGTCTGTCCGTATGAGAAACAAGTAGTCAAATGGGGGAAACAAAAAGGTGACAAAAACAACATCCCATGATAGCAAACATGCTTTACTAACCACGTAGGTACACTACACACTACGACAACTACACAAACACATGTTTTTACCTAGGTTCATTCTTATCACCTTTTATTTACACATTTTGATATATAGTTTCCATGCTACTCCATATTTTTGTCATTCCACACTTTTTCTAGTCCTTTGGCATGCCTTCTTCACCACTCTATAATGGCATAATGTACGCATCTCTATCTACTTCATGTTATCAAGTTTTCATATCACCAACATAAAGTGGGGGAAACATTTAGTAAAAAATAATCCACTTTAGACATTTATTTATCCTAGTCCCATACTACTATTTAGAAGATTCTCAAGGAAAGAAACTACTAATTAACCCCGTCATTTTGGCCATCTTATTTATTTTATTTCATGTTTTGTGACCTATTACACCTACTTACCAAACAATTTCTAAAGATCCCACATCATCGTAATCCTAACTGGGCACCCATGGGCACTCTAGGTCCCAGTTCGGGCCTCCATGGTCTATTTTGTACTTTCCCTCCATTTTTAGGTCTTTTCTAACCATTTTTCATTCGTATATTTTATGTGGTTGGCCTTTTCATGGTTAATTATGAAATTATACCAAGAGAACCCTATAAATATAAAGTTATGATACCATAATGAGGGACGACAATAACTATCTAATATCACTCCATCTAGATTTTCATCCATCTATTCCATCGGCATCCACATAGCTCCATCATCAAGGCACAAGCTAGGAAATCTACATCATAATTCATAGGGGAGGGATTCTATTTTATGCCATGCACACATACCATTACATTTTCTTCATTTAGTTATTGCTCTCTACTTCAAAAATTACGATTGACACAAGAGGACCTAGGGAGCAAAATGCACACACACACACACACACACACACACACACACACACACACACACACACACAAATACATTTGGGTCTACATTTGGGTCTGAATTGTAGTGCAATGCTCAGTTTCTAAGCCACTTTATTGGCAAGCTTGTGGTCGATCCTGACCCATTCATTCTACATGTTATTTTTTTATGGTTTTGATACTTTTCATTGGTCACTTGCAAAAATCATTTATTCATCTTGGGATATTCAGATCATTCGGAAAAACACAGAGAATTTAGTGCAATAGGTAGATAGAGTTTTAGATCACCTTCGAACTGCAAAGACCATTTTTAGACATATTTTATAGACAAGAGCACCCATAATTCATATTAGAGCACCCGTGGGTGCCCCCTTTCGATGCACCCGAGTCTAGCAACATTATCCAAATCTAGTATTTTCATAACTACGACATGGTTGTTCCTACTTCTTGATTTTCTTTGCACCACTACAACACATTCCAATAGTCTCATGTTACCAACCGAGTTATTTCCTTTCCTTCTTGCACATTAGTTTTTTTATTTCATTAGTATATTTCATTTACTTAATTTACATGTTATCTTAGTACATATATTCTTTTTTTTATATGTCCTCCTAGATTAGATTAACTATCTTGCACTACCCAAATTTAGAACAACCAATTTTAGTTAATCGCTGACCATTTAAACTTGGTTTTCCGCTTTTTTATTCACATTGTATTGGTTTGTGTGGAGGTTTTCCAAGTTTGCATGGATAATATGTGTTGCTCACCCGTAGGAGATATGGGATTGGATGGTGTGGATATGGGCAAATGGTTAGTTGACGAGGTTGATGAGCTAGAAATAGCAGAGGAGCTCAAAGAGTTAACAACCAATCATCCAATAGCTCCGCGAGTTGGCATTTAGTCCCAATGCATAGTCAATACATTACATTGTAATATACCACATTCAACATATAAATACATTGAGAGGAAAACATATACACAAATGTGATAATAGTGAAATAAATTTATGACGAAAAAGGAACCCCTTTGATAAAATTGTGTGTCAAACCTATCTCGAGGGACCCTAGATAGAAAATAGTTGGGTTCACTCATCTAAAAATGAGTGTCCATGACCAGATTCACAAAACTATTTTTACTCTTTTGTTCAATTTCACTTTTCCGTGTGTCGCAACATGATGGGTCGATGCTCCTACTTTTTTCCTTTCAATTGAGAGATTCTCCATATGGTAACTTTCTCAAAAAAGTATTTTTTCACTTTCAAATAGATGATGGAAAGCTCTTGAAGTATTGTATAGTATTTTAATGATCTAGAGAGATTTAGGGAAACAATTTCTCGTTAGATTGAATTTCATATCATGGGTAACCTCTCATGGCTTTTATTTTGGTAGCCAAATTGTATGGCATCTAGTGTAATTAGTTCACATTAATAGTATATACCCAACATGTGTCCCATCCTTAGTTTCAATGCTCAAAGAAATATATTTCTTAAGAAATTTAATTATCAGTAGACCATGGATGAAATGGATATCTTCAAAGTAGTTGGGAAATTTTTAAGAAAACATGCAATACACATGGGTATATCCGCACTCCATAAATGTTTCAATCATCCCCCTACCCGCACCATGTTAAGAGATTTTCCTACGAATATGGATGCCCAACAAAAATTAATGGATAAAGGAATTTCATTATGAATTGCAGTTTATAATCCCATGGACAATTTTTCCAAAACATGTTGGGAAATGTGGTCTCATGGAGTGTGATTTTAGTATGGTATACAAAAAAATTCATCTTATTGGATATGTCTTGGAATTTAAAAAAATGGGTAGTGCCTCCTTCATCTCTCCCTCTTGTCACATTTTCCCAACCTTTTCTAAGATGGGAATGTTAGTAAAATGCATTCTGGTACATTAAATGGGTATGTTTATAACGTGTTGAAATATATTTAAGAAAATATAAACTATAGGCTTAAATCCAAACTCCACAATTTAACTAACATAATATCTTCCTCACCAATGATAAGATATTTGAACATTAGATCGACATCCATTAATGAATCAATTTATAGAAGATGTGGGTAACCTCATGGAGCATTGTCATTATCTTACAAGATGTAAAGAAAAAATGTCTAATCAAATCTAGTAACATGTGTAGATGTCATCCCAACATGTGCCAAAATGATAGTTTTGAAACATGGAAAGAAAATCCAGCAAAGCCTTAAGGAAACATGAATAGTTTAGACATTATAGTTAAGATCGACTTGTCTACATCATGTCATAAGATTGAGATTGATATTGGAAGTCGATGAGATTACATGGAATTGACGTTGTTGAGTATAAATGGAGGATTTTACACGTTTCTTTTTCCAGTCACTTGAAGGAGGTGTGAAAAATAGGAAGGTAGATCTATTCTTTTGATTAGTTGATAGGTGTATCTCCTACTCCATAGCATTTCCTATTTTTCCTCCCTTACTATTCCCAAAATAAAATCCTCGCGGCATGGTTTAAGCCCATCAATGTAGCATGGAAAGTGGATTTTTATCGTATTGTAGTTTAAATGCTCTGTGTATGGGTTCTTAGACAAGTTGGATGAAAATATTGACTAAGTTCCTCAAAGGAATGTATTTCATGTGCTACAACGATTCCATAAGTTACACAAAAGATTTTTTCTAAGAGTTGAAACTGTTATCAAAACATATGCTTTGTTCTACGATCGAAATTCCATAGATGTTGTGAGCATCCTTCGAACCTTAGATAATGGGAGTTTTATAAAACTCTATAGACACACATCAACAAAGATTGCAAACACACACACACAATTATATAGATACATGTATATATTTATGTATATATACATGTATTTATAAGTATATATATACATACACACACACATATACATATGTACATGTGTGTGTGTGTGTGTGTGTGTGTGTGTGTGTGTGTGTGTATATATATATATATATATATATATGTATGTATGTATGTATGTATGTATGTATGTATGTATGTAGTCCCACTCCTCTTCGACATTGTTTTATCTTGATATTGATACTATTGGACTAATGTTTAGACATTTGATTATGATACATTGATCAAGTAGATGATAGATTATACTGATATGTGGATTATTGACACTATGATGTTTATGTTTTATTATGATGCACTAGATAGTGATGTTAGACAGTTGGATGTATGTTGTTTTTCATGATGTGGATTTTATACTAACATGTTATGTTTTTGGGATGTTGGAATATAATTGTAATCTCATGGATGTTAGGGTTATATTTTGGTATATTGATGGATAATAGAATTGCTAATGTCGAATGATGAATATTGAGCTTATATATATATATATATACACACACACATATACATATACATATACATATACATATACATATACATATACATATACATATACATATGTATGTATGTATGTATATATGTATGTATGTACACACACACACACACACACACACACACACACACACACACACGATTTAACGATGTTGTTTATATGGCCGAAAGGCCAAAGAAATATTTTTGTTGTGTGTAGAAATTTTATCACATACATCGATCGGGATAGGGTACTAACCACGATGGATGTTGGTCATTGAGCAATGAGGCCAAATTTGACAACTTGTGTAATGTTGTTTTGTGTGTGTTTTTCATGTATTTGTTGGAAGTCTCCCATGGGGGTGACTTCACATATGTGGCTATGGGGTGAATTGTGTATCTTTCTTTAGATTTTTCATGTGATTTAATTATGATTGTGTATTTAAAATTTGGAAAATTTGTCACTTTATTAAGCATGTGTAAATGTGTGTTTATTAGACTTAACCCTTCTTGTTTTGTTTAACCAAATTAGAGATGTGACAAATAGTTATGATGAGATCTTGTAGTCCTTGTCTAAGTAAAATTTATGTTTATTTGGGAGTGTTTTACTCCACCCCAAGTTCAAAATTCGGATTTTGACTTGGGGGCACTTTTGGAGACTTGTGGGACAAGCAAGACTTGTCCCATGCCTCTTAATTTGACCCAACAACCCTACCTATGGGTTGGGAAGCTTAATTTTGACTTATTTGTCTATTTTTTAGTGTTATAGATGGAAAATCATTTCACTTTATTCCTACCCCAATTTATTATGTCCATACAAAGCATGGTGTGCAAGTTTTGAGTCATGGGGGTTGTCATAGTCCTTTCTTGTGCATTGATGATTCTTGGTCTTGGTGTGTTGACTTGAGTGTGGGGATGGGTAATGATTAAGTGGCATCCTAAATGGATCCATTTTATCATCTTCACATTCTATTTCTATTTATTGGTGATTTTTGGTTGGAATGGGGTTACTTGCTCATTTTGCTTCTTGTGCACTTTTGGATTTTGGAGCTTTTGGAGTTCTTGGAAATTGCTTGGATTGGATTTGAAGAGGCTTATGAAGGTTTTCCTGGATCTTTATGGAGAGGTAGTCTCTCCACCTTTTATTATTATGTTATTTTGTTTTGTTGTAAGAAATGTTGTGCTTGTTAAAAGTTTTTGTCTTGTGATGGTGTTTGTGTGGGTTGGTTGAGTAGTTGGCCTTAGTTGGGTGTGTGAGAAGGGATTATGGGACCATTGGGGAGGGAAAATGGAGTTTATGTGAGGAAGGCATGCTTATTAGAATACTTGTAACTTGGTCTTGTGGAAAGATATTTTACTATATATTGTTTATATCTATAGTTTCCACTTGAAGTGGATGTATTGTAAAATTGTGAGTTGTGATAAAGTTGTTGTATTATTTGGAAACCATTTTATCTTGTAAAATATTTTAAGAGTGTGGATTGAGAAAATTAAAATTTTCAAATGTGTTAGTTTGGGAAAATAAATTATCAATTTTTACTTGGTCTTGGTGAAAGGAAAATTGAATAGAGTTGAAATGGATTTGCATTTTTTTAATTTAAGTATTTTCATTGTTCCTCAAATATGAAATACTTCCATTTCTAAGAATCTTGTAAAGTGTGATAGGCTTCATTTTGAAAGAAATGAGTATTTTGTTGGTTTGCTTTTGATTATGAAATGGAATGGTTATTTTGTTACCTTAAAAGAGATTAAATTGAAGGAAATATATTATGAAACTAGTTGAAAGAAATAGTTGTTAGAATCATAAGATTGAATGTAAACTTCCCCTATTATCACTTTGTTTTCCTAAGTTGTGAAAGAGAACTTACCCTTGGCTTAACTTAACATTAAGAAGATTTATCAAAAAAGTGTGTATATACCCTCATCTATATTAAAATGTAACCTTGGTTAAGATTAGTTTCATAAGTTTATTTTTGTAAATCTTCACTATTTTATATATTGTTAATATTGAACACCAAAAAAGGGTGAATTCAAATAGGTTTGAATATATCTATATTATTAATATATTGATATAATTAATATATTAATATGGTTTTTTTAATAAATTAGTAACTAAATTTAAAATAATATGAATAAGACTTATATTATATTAGTTATATATATATTAATGTATTATATTAAGATATATATATATATATATATATATATATATATATATATATAATAAAATAATACATTTATTATATTATTAATATTATTATTAGTTATTATGGTTATTATTATTATTAATAAATACAATTGTATGTAACAAAGTTTGTTTTTAATTGTTAAAACTTAAAACAAACAAAAAAATGTAAATATTGAAGTGGTTAGGCCGCATAGAGTATTGTGTTTATTAGAGGTATGGGGAGGGGTCACCGAACCCATCCCCCACCCCATGTTTTTGTTTTATTATACAATGTGGGTGCGGGCCGAGCCCCACAAATTTTTTTTGTTATTAAATGCCAAACCCTCCCTTACACGGTGGAGGAGGAAATAACATGATCTTCGGGAAAATAGGAAACTACAGCCAAGTTTCCTTTAATCATTATCAAATTAATTAATTATATATATTATATATATATATATATATATATATATATATATGAAAAATTTGTTATATATTTATATATACACAAGTTTATATGTGTATATGTGATCATAGCCTTCCACAAAGATGAGCGGATTTGTCACTTGTGTTTTCTAGAACTTGAAAGCGAAGAGCATTTTATATTCAAGTGTCCCATCTATTATGAAATCTGTGGGAGATATCATTGTCTTTTCAGAGATTCCAATGGGTCTTTAAGGAGTCTCATTCGATATGAAGATCATAAATGCTTAGCTTTATTTATTCGTGAAATACTTCAAATTCGGGAAAGAACACTCAAATTGCAGTCCTCAAATACAAATGAGTACAGAAATATCAGTTCTTACTTCCACATTACTGATT
Source organism: Taxus wallichiana var. yunnanensis (assembly GCA_018340775.1). Lineage (NCBI taxonomy): Eukaryota > Viridiplantae > Streptophyta > Pinopsida > Cupressales > Taxaceae > Taxus > Taxus wallichiana. The sequence goes on along the minus strand of CM031239.1, from coordinate 532,117,106 downwards.
TCAAGAATCTTAAGAGATCTCATATGCAGACAACCTGGTCCAGATGTGTTAGACAACGCACTTTCTATTGGTTTCACGATCTGCAACCTTCTAACGGTTGATTTGTTGTTTCCTTATTTCTGTTTCTGGAGATGTTTTGACACTCCCTTTATGTTTTGGTTCTTGGTTTGTATTTTTTCTGTCCCATAGGCCATTCTTGGCCTTCTGTGGACATTAATAATAATAATAATAATAATATATAAATGTACTCATATTTATTAAGAGATTTGTATTTTTGTATACTTACTTATAAAAGAAAAAGTAAAGAAATGTAATTTATACAAAAATATAGACCTTTTGGAAAAATGAAGATTACCCAAATGAGTATTTTTGTTAAATCAAGCTTACAACTAAATGAAAATTTACAAACCCTTGTAAAGGGTAAAATAGATAAAAAAGAAATAAAATATTATGGATTTTAGGGTGTGTATATCCATCCCAAAGCTTCGCAACCTTCTCATCTGTGGTTTCCTCCTCTCCCATACTTTTCATTAACTCCGCAAAACCAAGAAATGAGAGAAATGAGCAAAAGAAAAAATAAAAGCCTTCCTTCATGTTTTTAGGTTTGTTTTGAATTCCTTCATCTAATGGCTAGATTAGATTCATCCAATGACCCAAAATGTCTCCTAAAATGTTAGGTGGGGGTAGATGAGGTGATCATTTGATCACATGGGTCTTCCTTTTGAATGGGGCCACTTGTGTGGTTTGAAAGTTAATTAAGTCATAGATTTTTATTTTGTTTTAATTCAAATAAGTTATTTCCTTCTTAGTTTAGACTACCTTATTAGGAAATTAAATAATTATAACGACCTTATTTGATCGTCATTTAGTATAGCATGTCCGGAGCCACATGTCCCTATTTGCAACATTGGGTAGCTATTGGAAGTTAAAAGTAGAGTTTGGTTTCGGGTTGTTGTTTTGGCCCTCGGTAAATAAATGAGTATCGACCTCTGTATACCTCTACTATTTAAACATGAAAATTTGTTAAAACCCTTAGTTTTGTTAAAGACACCTCACACGTTAGTTTTTTAAGGGTTTTTTTTGGGGCTCCGAGCATCTTGGGTGACTAGGTGAAACTAGCCCAATTACGATCGGTGGCTCTAGAAAAGTAGTCACCATTTGTAGTCCGTTCACAAATTCTAAGTTCACCAACTTCCTGTGAATTACCTATTTATTGGAGATTATATAGGATTTACCTCATGGTGCATTCACCCTTCAAAAAATAGTTTTCAAACATAGTCTCTTAGCCCTCGGGTTGAATTTGGAGGTTTTTTCTACTGGTAGAAAAGGGGAAAAATGTAGTAAGACCCTCACCAATTAAATAAATGATAAGAAAAATATTCATCCGTCACATGAGAACATTAAAAATTTGTAATGACCATTTTTAAAAAAACAATAAGTCGGTGGTGGACTTAATCATTCCCAACCACCACCATTATTTTCTTGTGGGGCTTAGTTGTATTTATTTTCTTCTTTATCCTACATTAGATTCCTTGTTGGTGGGTAAGAGTGGTTGAAGCTCCTACATATTTTAGTTAATGCAATTAAAATTTCTCCTCCATATATTTTTTTCCTTGACAGCGTGAGAAGGAGAAACCCTGCAGATGAAGGTGAAGGGAAGAGGCCGTAAAAATTAACCCTTGTTGTTCTTGTTGTTGCAATTCTTCCTGGGTTCCTACAACTGCAACAATGGATAGAAATATTTTCTCTTGATGCTCGATGGATGTCAAATTATTTTCCTAATCTCCTTCTTGTCCTTGGCTGCATGTATTCTTCTGGGGCGACCTGAACAATCCATTTTTGTAGGTTTCCTTGTGCTTATCCCTCAATAATGGCACTCCCTTAAAGACCATATCCCCTTGAGGCATTTTAAAAAAAATTGATCTACCTTGTGCTTACTTACACATTTTACATTCGTGGCCTCTTGGCTCGTGACCACAACAAGAAATAACCATTTTCTTTTGTCCTTCGATGGGTGTTCTTACCCTATTTCAAAATTGTTATTTTTTTTATCCCTAGTTGCATACATGATGGAAGATACTAGTTGATTTGTCAGACACCCGTTGGTTGGTTGGGTGAAGCAGGGTATTTTTAAAATCCATTCTATGTATATCCTACTATCAAGGAAATCCTAGAGAACACGTATCTTTGAGGCGTATTGTATATAATTTTTCCACTCCCGGTGTTGTACTCAACATTTCTTTTTTTTTTCTCCTCAACTCCTAAGGCACTTGCGTGTAAAACAAAACAAATATAATTTTTTTCCTTTTACTTTGATGGATGCATGTCCTAATCTCACACCCCATTTTGATGCAAGCTGTGATGATGTTGGAAAGGTTGGAGTCTGGCCTTTCCCCCTCCCATGTCTCACGTGTTTTTGAAGTTTGTGATTTTTTTAAACCCATTTTTGTGTATATACTGCAACCATTAATTTCCTTGAGTCCTCAGTCCCTTCTAGAAGATGAAGCTCATAGTTCTAGAGCTGCCTACTTATTCCAATGTAGGATTGAGTCATATTTCAGCACCATCATGGTTGTGGCTGAAGATTCAACCTGAGGAGTGTTGCTGCAGGCCTGAGAGTGGTTTTTTTGGTGACTTGTAAAAGTTGGAGAAATAGGAAAGATAATCCTACCATTGCTACAATTGCTAAAATTTAAAAAATCATGAAATAGAACCTTCTTCTCCCTTGAATATATCCATCTCTGCTACTTTTATTCTAGGCTTGGACACCTTGTTGGTAATTCTCTCCGTTCCTTTTAAAATTTTCTAGTGTTAGCAATAAAAGTTGCTAGTGTATTATTGTACAACATTGATTTATTTATTTTTCCTTCTATGCTGGTGGTTGTGTTTCCATGCTTGAGTAAAGGACATTCTACCATTTTTAACTACATTCCTTTGACTGAGTTACAAGGTTATCAAGTTGTTTATAGCTAGTATATGTTGTCACGAAAGCAAGCCTGCTGTAACTATAAACCTCCTTCTCTTCATACGAGCTTACTATTTTTAGATTTGATTGTCTCCTGGGGATGTTGAGCACCGTTCACATGGGTTATGGAAACCTTACTTTAGTGGACAACTACTAGATTGAACCCGATCTGGGTTGGAAGAGGCTTTAATTTTTTTGGACATATAATCACCACCTTTGGTTTATGGCAATAAGTATGTAATGTATTTTGTTTCTTTGATGTGCCCAACCTTGCTTTGGTAAAAACCACTAGATGGAACCTGATCTAGGGTTGACTATAGTTTTATGGACACTTAATCCCCTTTTTTGGGATTATGACGACAAATATCATAATGTCAATTGTCTCCTTGATTGTGCCCAACCTTGAGTGGTGAAGTTGTTGAGGTCCGTTAGACCTCCATGCCCTCTTTTCTTAGACTAAGTAATGGCCCCTTCGATACTCAATCCATCCCATAGGTTTACAAAACTTATGTGTGGTTGAATTCAGTAGTTAGGTTTATGCTTGGAGGGAGTATCTTGGCTAAGGTACTTATATTGCTAGTCATTTTGCACCCTGAGTATTTCCTGCATAATTGTTTATAACACTAGATGAATACCCTTTTTCTTGTTGATCATCGGTGTAGGTCCAAAATGTTTGAGGTTTCCCTTAAGGGGAAATTGACCATTCCTTATGAAGCTTGATCTATAATGAAATATTTTTTCACCAAGGATTGAAGTCACATGGGAGTGTTTAAGGATGTTACTCTTTTTGTTAGAACTACCTTGGCTTAATTCTATTCATGATGACTCTAGGTGGTATGATTGTGCATCTCGCTGATTTTAATTGACTTTTGGGTGACGTATGTTTTTTGATATCTTATTGAATTATGATAGATTTGTTAATATCATTAGGGATATTTGGGGGTATTTATATATATAGATGCATTGTTCATTTATACTTGAAGTTGATGCTAAATCAATGACTCTTGGTGATACATGTAAATTAAATTTTTCTTTTTAATGGTTGAATATGTTAACGAGGGGTACTCTAAAAGAACTTGTGATGGAAAGGGGTTATCCACTTGGTTTTAAACCAAAACTATAGGATTATAGAGAAGGGTTGGAAATCCTTAGTGTGGTAAAACTTGGATTGATGTTTAAAATGTTAACATCTATGATGAAACTCTCTTTTACTCTCACATCTCTTTACTAGCTTATAAGGGCAGTGGCCTCTTCTTGAATGAGTGTGAAATTCCTTAGAGTCAATGGCCGAAACTAGTATTATATGCCTTCCCTTGTTAAAAAATGTTGAGTGGTGGTCGTGTACTAGATTAACATCATATAACCTATATGATTACATGATTAAAATTTTAATACACTCGACCTTCGTGTTAACCTTTGAATCTCGTGCTTCCTCCTAGATTAGTTGTTCAATTTTTATCATTTCAGAAATTAAGTATCGTAGCTTGTGCTTTTGGTACCTTTTTATGAATGTAGATTGTTTGTTTGAATATCAGTTCTCAATATTTTAACCTAATTGTTTATTTGATGGAAATCCTGTTACACTAGACTATTGTTTCTAACTTATTAGGCCAATGGCCCCTTCTCAAATGATTGTTTAATTTTTTGCTTTTGAGGCAATGTTCAAAATTGAAGTATAAGGCTCTCTTCTTAGATTTTAATGGTGAAAATTTCATTTATCTTAAGGGGTCACTAGTATTTAGAGATTTGAACCAATTCATAGAATATAATGTTTTCCTTCTTGATATTTTAGATAGTAGCTTATTGTTACTTTGTGTAGTCTTATCTTTCTTAGTTCTCACGAACTAACTCGAGATTAATAATTTTTGTAGATGGCTTATGCAAGTAGATGAGGGAAAGTCTTATAGAATATTGCATCAAACTTGGTTGTGAATTTCTTTTGTACAAATAATTTTATGTTGTAAATATCTAGTATGGGTTATGTGGGGATTTCAAAGGAAAACCAATGCCGTAGTATTATATGTTGTGGAGTAATGTTTTCATGACTATTGAAATTTTGGCTTTTTTATTATCATGGAAAATATAAAAGTTGATTACCGCATAGTTATGGGTGATTCTAATGTATTATAGAAATCCTAAGAATAGTATAGTGTGGCATGACCAATGTTATTACTCTCTTATTTCCTAGTCTTGGTTCCATAGAGTTGGTTGTCCCTTTGGGTTGTGCATCATGTTGGAAAGAGTTGATATAACCATGTATAGTTTTCACAAGCGAGTAATGGTAAAATTTTCTCTTGAGATAAAATGTTTTGTGGTAAACCATTCTAAGACATAGTAACAATGTAATTCTAAGCATAATAAAATGGTTGGATGATCCTTATAAAAGTTATAAAAGTTAAAATAAAATATATATATACGAATAAATTAATGTAGATGTGAGCTTCTTGATAAATTTTGGGTCCTTAGGTGATCAAAGAGGAACCTAGATTTTGTAATAAAAATTTATTTACCTTGTTTTTTTCCCAAGATAAAAAAATCAACATTATCCTTTATGGTTAATTCTTAAATGATATTATGGTGTAAATCAATGATTAGTTTTTGGAAGATAATAAGGTTATATAAGTATGAGGGAAATTAATTAAGAAACGCTTCAATCTCTCTCATTCGTTTGAAATGTAAATTGTTTTCCTTTGTCAAACTTAACCAATCAAGACCTAAATGACATTTTAACCAATTTTGTTCAATTCTTAACCTCAATAAAGGATTGGTTAGTAACCAATGAGACCCCGAATCTTAATTCTTTTTGACCTATTTCCTTAACCCTTGCCTTAGTTCTTTCTAAGCTTTCTTAAGTATTGTCACACTTTTGATCCTTGCAGAAAGAATATTATTGTTCCGAACCTAAAATAGTAATTTCCTAAATCGGAGCTTGTACTTATCACCTGATGCAATAGGGGTGTGGAACAAGTTTTAGTGGCTTGAGTAAGATTAATTAACATTGTGACAAATGGAAAATATTCTTAGATCAACGAGTTAAGAAAGTTATTGACATATTCTATAATGATTCTCCTTCAGAAAACTCAATCTTAATCTAATCAATAAATATTATAAAAGAAAGAAGTTCACCTGTGTAAGAAGAATTGCTCGAATCATAACATGAATCTTCTAGATCATAAGTCAAGTTTTGAAGACAATTTTAGTAAATAAATAACCTTAAAATATTTTTTCTTGTGGGATGTCCTTAATTATAACTATGTACTATGGTTGGAATTTTACATTGTGCCTTGTCGAAGAGAAAAGTGAACTGTTCGTGATGGGTGTTGTATGATTCCTTGTTTCCTATGTGGTATATGTTGTATCTATCTTGTTGGGAGTTGATAGTAGCCCTTTTGGTCACTCTGTGTCATCGTACACTCCAAGTAAGTCAAAAAAGTTATATCGAGTTTTCCAGTTGTTTTTTTGGTGTGTTTTAGTGGGCATTACACTTGGTATCAAAGCGGAGGTTCATGCTCTCGAACCTCTAGGACAAATTAGAGTGGTGATGGTGTTGCATGATGGTGGTCAAAACTAAGAGTAATACATGGTTTAATCATGATGTGATCCATGTCGTAATTGTGATATTGTGAATGCACATGATGTGTATGTCACTTAGTGCATAATTGTTTGCATGTTGATGTGTTGGAGATGAGATTATTCTTCCTCCTTCTAGGAATTCTATGAGAATTTGAGTGTGAAACACTATCTTGTTGTGTGTGTGGAAGAAATGTGATTGTTGATTTCAGAGTGTTGAATCCTTTTGATATTTGTGATGTGTGGGTGTGCTTATATGTTGTGTGACCAAGGTTGGTTATAGTGAATTGGATTTCTTAATGATGTCATTATCATTTGTGTAGAAATGTGTGTATTTCCATGTATATGGCAGTTGATTGTATGTTGTAATTGTGCTCATCATAAATATAATTCATATAACATGTAATGATTCATGTCATGATTTAGGGAATATGGTGGGTATATGATCCCTATCGTATAGTGATTGCACTTTGGGTGCAACATGGGTGATGTGGTGTGTTGTAAATTGTGAATGTTATGTATGTGATTTACCTTGTTTATGTACCATGCGAAGGCACTATGTTAATATGCGTGAAGTACCATTGTGTAGTATTGTGCATACATGTTATGTTGTGAACCTTACGCTAACCGAACCTGAGGGAAATCGGTAAAAGTGTATGTTTGGAGTGAGGGAATGTGTACCATGGGCTAGTAACTCGAGCTGACCTTAGGCTTAGTAGATGATGACCTGTGCTCCTCTTTCTCTCTCTCCTTGTGGTTTTCATATGGATAAATCCTAAGTGTAGTTATTACTGTGTTTAGCCTTGTCGAAGTGGTGGTGGGATGATTCAGATAGAGATGATGATAGTTATACTATTGATATGTTATTTTGTGAGTTGAGGCTCGATGTTCTGAGTGCCAACAACTCGTTGAGTACCCCCTTGGTGGCCAGATAAGGCCACATAGTCATCGTAATGTGCTATTCTTATATATGTATTTTATTTGTAAATTAAACTTTTTATGTTATTTCTGCAAGGACCAGTAGTTTTCTTGATTGTCATGTTTTACATTTTGGGAATTTCCTTGGTTTGTGGTACTAACATGTAGATTTTTGCACTATGGCTATTTGGCTATTTATTTTGCTTAGTTTTGGATTTTTTTTTTAAATTTTAATATTTTACCACCTTTCCCAAGGTTTGTACTTTGCCACTTGGAATTTGGATTGGATTGTTATGTTGGTTCTATTGTTGTGATGTGTGGAATAGGGTCATAGGATACACCATGGAATGGTTAAACCTATGGACTGCTTCATTGTATGGGGGTATGCCCCCAAGGAGTCACAAATAACTAGTGGGTTCTTGAACTAGAAGTTATTATGTCACTTGGGTTAGGGGTGTCTGGACTCTATGTGTTAGGGCCATATGGAAACCAGCCTCCTTCAGGGAGGCATAATATATTGAGGGAGGTATAAGAGACTTGAGGGAGGCATAAGAGATTTGATGGAGGCATAAGATATTTAGGGAGGCATAGATTGAGATTTATGTGTATGATTGATGCTTGGGATTGGTGTTTTGGGATATGTTGAGTTATTGTGATGACTTAGAGTTGTCTATGATGTATGTGTTACTCATGTTAGTTAGATATGTTTTGTGATGTTATGGATATGGATTTGATTCCTTTGTTGATACTATGTATCATTGTATCTTTTCTTCCAGTTATGTAAAATCTTCATCTATGGAACTATGGGAATTTCTGGTTGTTGTAGTACACTTTTTTTCAAGTCTTATATGTCAGTCATAGATGTGTGACCAGTACTATGTTATGTGGACCATGCTTGTTCTCTTCCATGATTTGGTTAAGATCTTGTGGTGCGATAACATCATTAAAGTATGTAAAAAAACAAAAAAACAAATTATGCTTGTGAATCATCGGTGTTGTGTACAAACTTGGAAAGGTGTTGTGCAGCAATTCATGTTGGGAACCAACAAGAAGGAATAAACTAAAACTCTTCAACAATGAAATTTTAAAGAACTTGAATTAGGAATAATGTAAACAAAAAGAAAACTAATGTAGTTGTGAATAAGAGTGAATTGCAAATCTTCACAAAACTATGAAAGTTAAATAATATTCCAAAATTTCTAAGGCTACCCCATGATCATGCCTTAGTAACTAAAATTTAAACCATAGGGTGTACTTTTGTATTTATATGTTCCTTATTGCTTATTGCCATACCATCCTTCATTGTTATGTTGCATCAAGGACAATGCTTTCTTAAGGGGAGGAGAATGTAATTCCTAATTTTTTTATAAAAAAAAATAAGTTAGTGGTGGACTTAATCATTCCCAACCACTGACCATTATTTACTTATAGGGCGTAGTTGTATTTATTTTCTTCTTCATCCTACATTGGATTCCTTGTTGGTGGGTGGGAGTGGTTGAAGCTCCTACAAATTTTATTTAATGCAATTAAAATTTCTCCCCTCTATATATTGTTTCCCCTAGCAGCGTGAGAGGGAGAGACCTACAGATGAAGGCGAAGGGAAGAGGCCGTAAAACATAAACCTTGTTGTGCTTGTTGTTGCAATCCTTCATGGGCACTCAGAATCGCAATAACGGACAAAAATATTTTTCTCCCGATGCTCATGGATGTCCATTTATGTTCCTAATCTCCTTCTTGTCCTTACCGCATGTATTCTTCCTGGGAAACCCGACAATCCATTTTTGCAAGTTCCCTGTGTTTATCCTTCAATAATGGCACTCCCCTTGAGATCATATCCCTTGAGGCATTTTGTCAAACAGTGACTACCTTGTGTTTACTTACACATTTTACATTCGTGGCCTCTTTGATCCTATTACCAAAACTAAAAAAGGAACCATTTTCCTTTGTGCTTTGATGGGTGTTCTTACCCTATTTCAAAACTATTTTTTTTTTTCCCTAGCTGCGTACATGATGGAAGATGCTAGCTGATCTATCTGGACACCTGTTGATGCGTGGGTGAAGCGGGTATTTTTAGATCCCTTCTCTATCATATATCCTACTATCATGGAAATCCTTGAGACCACATCTCTTTGAGGCATATTATACAGCAATTTTCCATGCCTAGTGTTGTCCTCCACGTTTCTTTTTGTTTTTTCCTCAACTTCTAATACACTTGCATGAAAAATAAAAAAAATAAGATTTTTTTCCTCTCTGTTCTTTGATGGATGCATGTCCTACTCTCAAACCTCATTTTGATGGAGGTTGTAAGTATGTTAGCAAGGTTGTGGAGTCTTTCCTTTACCCCTCCCATGTCTCATGCATTTTTGAAGTTCATGTATTTTTGTGTATATCTGCAATCATTACTATCCTTGAGTCCTCATTCCCTTCTAGAAGATACATCTCGTAGTTCGGGAGCTCCTACTTATGCCATTATAGGAGTGAGTCATATTTCAGCGCCATCATGGTTGTGGAAAAAGATTCAACCTAAGGAGTGTTGTTGCAGCTCCTGAGAGTGGTTTTTTTGGCGACTTGTAAAAGTTGGAGAAACAGGCAAGATAATCCTACCATCACTACAATTGATAAAATTTAAAAATAACATGAATTAAAACCTTCTTCTCCCTTGAATATATCCGTTTCTTCTTCTTTTGTTTTGGGCTTGGACACCTTACAAGTAATTCTCTCCGTTCCTCTTGATATATGATTTTGTTAGAAATAAAAGTTGCAGTGTGTTATTGTACAACATTTATTTATTTATTTTATTCTTATACAATGGTGGTTGTGTTTTCATGCTTGAGTAAACGACCTTCTACCATTGTTAATTGCATTCCTTTGACTGAGTTACAATCTTATCAAGTTGTTTATAGCTAGTCTATGTTGTCGCGAAAGCAAGCTTGTTGTAATTATAAACCTCCCCGCTCTTCATACGAGATTACTATTCTTAGATTTGATTGTCTCCTGGGATGTTGAGCACCATTTACATACGTTATGGAAACCTTAATTTAGCATACAGCTACTAGATTGAACCCAATCCAGGCTGGAAGAGGTGCTAGTTTTATTTGGACATATAATCACCCCCTTTGGGTTATGACAATAAGTACATAATGTATTTTGTTTCTTTGATGTGTCCCAACCTTGCTTTAGTAAATAGCCACTAGATTAAACCTGATCTAGGTTGACTATAGTTTAATGGACACTTAATCCCCCTTTTGGATTATGTCAACAAATCTCATCATTTCAATTGTCTACTTGTTTGTTCCCGACCTTGAGTGGTGAAGTTGTCAAGGTCCATTAGACCTCCATGCCCTCTTTTCTTGGACAAAGTAATGGCCCCTTTGATACTCAATCCATCTTGCAGGTTTAAAAACTTATGTGTGGTTGACTTTAGTAGTTACTTTTATGCATGGAGGGAGTATCTTGGCTAAGTTTCTTGAATTCCTAGTTGTTTTGCACCCTACATATTTCCTGCAAAATTGTTTATGATGCTACACGTATAGCCTTTTTTCCTGTTCATCATTAGTGTAGGTCAAAAACGTTTGAGGTTTCGTTAAGGGGAACTTGACCATTCCTTATGAAGCTTGATCCATAACAAAATATTTTTTCACCGAGAATCAAGTCACATGGGTGTGTTTAAGGATGTTACTCTTTTATTGTCAGAACTACCTTGGCTTAATTTTATTCGTGATGACTCTGGGTGGTATGATTGTGCATCTTGCTGATTTTCATTGACTTTTGGATGACCTATGTTTGTTGATATCTTGTTGACTTATGATATATTTGTTAAGATAATTAAGGATATTTGGTGGTATTTATATATATAGATGCATTGTTGATGTATACTTGAAGTTGATGCTAAATCAATGACTTTTGGTGATACATATAAATTCAATTTTTATTTTTAATGGTTGAATATGTTAACGAGGGGTACTCTAAAAGAAATTTTGATGGAATGTGGTTATCAACTTATTTTTAACTCTGTTGTCACCCATCAAAATTCCCCTCATTTTTGAAGTCAAGTTTCAAAATTTTTGAGTTGGTGCCTGTTATCCCAATTTTGCCCCCCGGAAAAATTGATCAAACACGACCTCACACAGAAGAAAATCAGAAGGGGTGGTTCATTCATGTGAGCCCACATTCCAAATCCAACAATGGAGGGGAATGGTCTCAAAGGAGAGCACCGACATCAAAGGAGATCGAGAGCAAGCAGGAGAAGATTGAAGAAAGGGCTTGAAGTTTTTCAAACCTCGCATGCGAGTCGACTCGGGAAAAGAAAAGACCCATGGAAGGTGCCACATACCTCATCAGCACAAATTCAAAAGGCATAGCCCAAAGAGAGACCCCAAACTTACACCAACCCTCCATGTGTCCAAGGTCCGGAAAAGGGATAGAGCCGGTTGTTTAATTGACTAAGTATAAGAGGGTCGACAAAAGCCTCCACGTGCCTCATCCGGCGTATCTTCGAAGTGAGACCCAAGGAATAGACCCTAAATGATTGTCATCCCTCCACATGGTCGGGAATCAAAAAGTTAAATCAGTCGTTGAAAATTCTAAGGCCAGCGGATAGCGCCACATGTCTCATCGGCACACCTTCAAGGGTCAAAGCCAAAGGTGGTTCCCAAACAAGTGACAACTCTCGTTTTGTCTAGGGTACAAAAGAAGTCAAAATGGGTAGATCTGACCATTTAATCGACTAAGTATAAGAGGTTCAGAAGAAGCCTCCATGTGCCTCATTAGCACAAATTCAAAAGGTGTGGCCTAAATAAAGACCCCAAACTTGTGCTAGCCCTCCACGTGTCCAAGGTCTGGAAAAGTGACAGTAGTCGCCATTGAAATGGAAAAGGAAAGGAGAACCAATGGAAAGCCCCACGTGTCCCTTCGGCGCTCTTTAAGGGGATGAATCTAAAAGCAAGTCCCAAACTTAAGCTAACTCTCCATGTGTCCAATAGGCACACCTCTGAATTCAGGTCCAAATAGAGTCTCCAAATGAGTGGGAATCCTCCATGTGTCCTAGGCGCTTCGTCGACATAAAGCCTTCAACAAATAGTAGGACTTAGTCAAAAAACAAAAATATAGAACAGGCCCGCAAAGGGACACGTGGCCATGTTTCAGGTCAAAGAAAGAAGGTAGGTCATTGGAGGAACTTTGGAATTTTAGCTTTTGTTTTGAAAAGTGAAAGACTATAAAAGTAAGCCGCACCTCTGCCGATGCCCAGAGAAGCCACGTGTTAGACCTAAATCGCATGCGGGGAGGCGGGTTGTCGGGATACTTTAGGAATTTTGGCTTTGTTTCCATAAAAGGCATAAAGTGATAAAGTGAACCCCACCCCCACTCACACCAAGGGATAAAGAAAACTGTTGAGCCCACATCGAAAGTCAAAACAAGAAGGTAGGCCATTAGAGCATTTTGGGAATTTTTGTTTTATTTCCAAAAAAAGATTTATAATTTATAAAATGCTCCATGACTCCACCTGGGGTCTTGAACCCATGTTGAAAAGTAAAAATGGGGAAGTGGGTTGGTGGAGAACTTTGAGATTTTGATCCATTTTTCCAAAAGAAGTAAAATTATAAAATGAGTCGCGACTCCGTTACCACTCAGGCAAAGCCACGTGTCAGACCTATATCAAAATTGAAGTTGCAGGCCTATAGGGTTTGAATGAGAATTTTGTACTTTTCATCCTTTTTGCTAAAGGCACAATTTCAATTTCAGGCCCGGATCCATTTTGTGAAAATTGCATTTTCACCATTTTGTACGGATTCGATTCAAATATTCAAATAAGCATAACTTTCGCTCTAGTGCTTGAAATTTGACAAATTTTATACTTTTGAAATATCTTGGTCTCTCTACACCATTATTGAAAAAAATAAGTATAAAATATTGTTTTCCAGTAGGATTTGATGGTTGGATATGTGGAAAATGTCTTTCACACCATTAATATGTGATTTGATTGCTTCAATAGATCAGATTTGATCCGATCTTCCATCCTTCCTTCTCTAACATGCCAAACAGACATGGAGAACCAAATGGATATCTTTATTTGGGTGAAAATATTAAAAACATCTTTCGTGCCATTAATATGTGACTAGGATTGCTTAAACTAGATCAAATCTGATCTGATCTTCCATCTTTCCTTCTTCAGCATGCTAAAGACATGCGGAACTAGATTTGATAGATTGTAGGTGGATTTTCAAGGGAATTGATGGTTGGTGGTTGAGATTCCAAATCATATTTTCTTCCTTCTCTTCTTCTCCTCTCTTCGCTTCATCTATAAATGTAAGACCTTGGCTCATTACAAATGTTGTACTTTGATACTTTTGAAGTGTAATTATAATCGAAATTAAATCAATACAAAAGAATTTTCCCATTTTCTCTATCTTCCTCTATTGTCCCTTCTTGCTTACCTAAAATTCATGGATCATTTATCCTCTTTGATAAAAAACTTTGTGTTCTTGTTGATATGATTTCTCAAAATTTGTGTCTATTGAATGATATCTTATGCAGTGAATGTGAATGATTCTGTTTTGTATCACTCTTGCTCAGTACATATAGGGTTATACTCTATTATCTATATTTCCTGAAAGTACTGTTATATTCTACTCTTTCCTTTCTTCAGTTCTTCCATTTGTTTGTATTGATAATCTATTTTGGTATAAAATAATTTCAAGATGTCAGAGGTCCAACCTTAAGATGAAAGTTGTACATTTGTATATAATATTTTCTATTTTCTTTCAATAAGGGAACCTCTCCCATAAAGAAGAGGGACTTGTTATCCCTTTACTGTGGTTTTATTAAAGTACTATTTTAAAACCCAATATTTTTTGGTGACTCCATTGGGGAAATTCCATTGGGGATTTCACCAAAAGTTTGTGGCGACTCCGTTGGGGATTTCATTTCAACGTATCCCTTTCTAAAAAACTTAAAGATCATTTTTTCAGATTGGAACTCTATGATATACACGTGGGAAGAAAGCTCTCAGGGTTGAAGATTCTCATTTTCAAATTTTGGAGCAACAAAACTTCTCTCTTCTTCCAGCAAGAAGGAACAGAGGAACTCGTTCTACAAGCACACCTCTTGTTAAAGAAAAAAATTCCAAGAATAGCATTCCTCCAGAACAACTCAGCCCTAATATTCTTACTCTAATACTTGTTGGTGTTTCAGTTCCCCTTCAGACAATCTTCCCACATATGGCAACACCTTTGCCTTGGGGACAATGGATTGGGCCTCTTTCTCTTCCTCAACCATTGCATGAGTTACCCAGGAGTAGTAGGAAATGTTTTCCTAAATTCTGAGGTGATGGGAAGGTACACCTAGATGAACACATTGCAACCTTCAACGTTGCATGTGGGATTCTTGGGATTGAGCATGAAGACATTTCTATCAGGCTCTTTGTAGAAACATTGCAGGATAATACTGCTGATTGGTTCTAAGATCTTCTTCCTAAGTCAATTATGGATTGATCACCTTGACAATTCAATTTTAGCAACATTTCAAACCTATCAAGATGTCCATGCTCTCTTGGCTCAAATTTCTCATATCAAGAAGGAACCACATGAGCCCATGAGAGAAATTGTGGCCAAATTCAAGAAGCTCATTCATAAAATTCCATATAACACTCATCTTGTAGATCAAATCCAAAATTCTTCTTCCTCAATGCTCGGTTACACTTCAAGTAAGCTATGCACTAAGGAGAGCTAACCTTGCGAACTCTAGATGTTGATCAACATTTGGATATTAGTGTTGACGATGATTTAATCATGTGTCCGTAAATTGAAAAGAGAACTCCAAGTATAAAGCATCCTCCTCTTCCTCTCATAGAGATAATTCAGACCAGTTAGTGTAGAAGTTGGAAAATGATCTCATTGCCATAAAAAAGCAATTGGCTCAACATACTCCTTATCAAGATATTCCAAGAAAGAATTTTCAGCCTAGGAACTGGTTACCTCCTTCTCAGAATAAATTGGCTATTGAAGGCCCACCTATCAAGGTTCCAGTCAATGCAACTTGTGAAGTTCAAGAACCTGATGATGAGGAGTTTAATGAAGACTTTGAAGACCCAAAAGAAGAGGTTGATGAAGAACAAGAGGAACTTGGTGGATCTCAAGCTCATTTCCTCACCACTGAAGGTATGGATGATGAAGATGAATATGATGAAAGAGTGGTAGAGATGAATAGTGAGTCATATGCTATTATGACTCAAGAGCAAATGAATAGAAAAGAAAAAGTGATGCAGCTTGCTAAGAAATCCAAGGAGTTTCCTATAACTATTCCAGTGGTTGTAAGAAGAGGAGCTCCTATTCCCACTGCCTCCATGCAAAAGGTGAGTAATTCTAATCCTCCTCCTTCTACCTCTATTTCCAAAACTTCTTTTCCTTCAATTCCTAAAGTTGATAAATCAAAAGTTTCTCATGTTCCTAGTAGTGATGCCCCATCCACCTCTGGGTCTTTTGATATTATTGATCACCTCAAAAAGACCAAAATCCAAATTTCAGAGGTAGAGTTTTACCAAACCCATCTAAAATCCTTTGCTAAAATGGTAAAATTTTTCAATTCCAAATCCAAAGCCTCATCCAATACTTCTAAATGTATTTTCCCACTCCCTCTTCCTCACCTCAACCACCAAGCCTTGTGGTTACAAATCACTTCCCTAATGAGAAAATTGAACCATTCTATGTGACGCTCCTTATAGCTGGTCATAAACTCAATAACTTTGTTATAGACTCAGGAGCATCAGACAATGTAATTCTTGAAAAAGTAGCTCATGCTTTGGGCTTGACTCTAACATGTACCTTTGGTTCCTGCTATCCATGGAGAGTATAGAAGTACCTCTGGTTGGGAGAATTAAAGATGCACAAGTAGCCATCACTTCTTTTCCAGAGAAAAGGTCAAAGCCACTATTTTAGTAGTTAATATTCCCCCCTCCTATGGTATGTTGCTAAGTAGAAATTTATTTAAGGAGGTAGGAGGTGAAATTTAGATGGACTGGTCACATGCTTTGATCTCGGTTAATGAAAAAATAAAAAAGTTGTTACTAGAGAAGCAAACTGAGTATATTGTGCAAAAGACTAATGATCCAAAAGCACAAATACTCTACGAAGATATATGGCATGGTAACTACACGATCATGTCAGAAGAAGAAGCAAAACTTCCTAAGGGAGTGATTCATGATCCTAATGGCATTTGGACTCTGGAGTTTGATGGAATTTGTTCTTCAGCTGGCTCTGAAGCTAGCGTGGTGTTGATCTCTCTAGAAGGGAAGATTCATCCATTCTTGTTCGAGATTTATTTTGAAAATGCAAACAATACAACTGAGTATAAGGCTCTCATCCTTGGGTTGAACATGGTGAAATAAATGGGAGTGAAGAATATTTGTGCTTGTGGTAATGCAGAGTTGATTGTGAAACAAGTCAGAGATCCTTACCAAGTCAAGGATAGGAGATTGAAACATTTTAGAAATCTTGTCTGGGATTCTATCGAGTTTCTTGATGCTTTCTCCATTGAAGTTGTGCCAAGAGAAAATAATACTAGAGCTGATTCTCTAGCTATCTCAGGATCTTGGTTGATTCCTCACCCATATTCCTCTCAAGAGAAATTTACTATTGAAATGAATCATAGGCCTATTGTGCCAGATAATGCAAGCAACTGACATGTTTTCAATGATGATCAACACTTTCTCTCTTTTGGAGCCTAAAGATAACTTCAATTAGTTATAAGTTTTAGGAAGTGAAACTCTAACTAGGGAGTATGTGCCCTCTAATGAAGAATATATTAAAGAAGAAATGGAAAATTTTCTCTCTCTCCTATGATTGGAGAATTTCAATACAATGAGATGAAGATCATTGTATGACCATTCTCTTGTTGTTTTAAGTTCTCTCAAAGATAAACAAGTCCATGTGCCTAAAGAAAAAGAAATTAATGAGATCACTAGTTCCCCTATTATATTTATGGATAAGATGAGCATGCATGAGCCTTTTTGCAGTCCTTCAAACAAATAGAAAATGGAGGACCATGCCTAGAATCTTTTCTTCACAACTATGACAGTCCTGTCTCATCTCACCCTTCGAAATGAAAACAAAAGGAAGATGATGATGTTATTGATCAATTTTTACTTAGTCTGACAATATTTCAGTTTCCTGCTAATCACGAAGACAAATCAGTAATGCAACTTGTACCTAAGAGTCATGATCTTCTAGAATCAGGTGCTGATTTTTCAAAAGTAGCAAGTATGTTTTTTAGAGACATGGTAGAAATTACACATAATGTTAAATCATCCAGTACCTTTTTCCAAATTCCCCTTGAAGATGGTTACAAGGAAAATTCAATGGAAGTGTATGTTTCTCATGAGATGTGTCATGATGATAATTGCAATCTTCATTCATATGCTAGCATCATTCCATCAAAGCAGGGAGTTGACACTATAAGGATTGGATTTTCTCATGAATCCAGTTGTTAGAGTTCAGTGATGTGTAAAAATCAGTATGGAGGTAGTCGAGGGTCATACAAGTTTTTGTATGGCACTATTCATCCACAAAAGAGGAGCCTTAGGAAGACATTTAGTTCTTCATAGGAACTGAATATTTTTAGTATGGAGTATCACTATGTCTGGATGGTCTTCTTTCCTCAATTTTTCTTTTCAAGCCGCATAGTGTTCCCATGATATTTTGGTATGCCCAACTACTCATTTTCAATTCATGGGTGCCTCATACTTTCACTATGTTGTTCCACAAAGGTACCTATTTTTCTCAGCCTATCTCTGGAGTTGTGTAATTTTCATACAGTCTTTCTTCTTTCCCCTATAAATATCCTCTTCTTTCTTTGTTTTGGCTTGTTTCCTTTCCTGTTCCTTTTTGTGTGTTGTGTTTTGTTTTTTGTCTTTACTTTTGGTTTGTTTCCTTCCGTGCGTGTGTGTCTTCTTATGTATTGGTTTTGCATTTGAATCTATTTCCCCAATGGATAAGGCACTGGTATCCTTCTTGGATTTTTTCTATGGTTCTTGATCTTGCCTCGTTCCTCTGTCCTAGCCAAGTCATCCCCAAAAAGAGCCACCTGTTGTCACCCTCAAAATTCCCATTGTTTTTCAAGTTGAGTTTCAAAATTTTGAGTTGGTGCTTATTATCCCAAATTTTCCCCCCGGTAAAATTGATCAAACACGACCCCGCATAGAAGAAAATTGGAAGGGGTGGTTCAATCATGCGAGCCCACATTCCAAATCCAACAATGAAGGGGCAAGGTCGGTGAAGGAGGCCAATGACATCAAAGGAGATCAAAGCGCACATGAGAAGATTGAAGAAAGGGCTCGAAGTTTTTAGAATTCGCATGTGAGTCGACTTGGGGAAAAGCAATGGACCTGCGGAAGGTGCCACATGCCTCATCTGTACAAATTCAAAAGGTGTTTTCCAAAGAGAAACCCCAAACTTGTGCCAGCCCTCCATGTGTCATAAGTCCGGAAAAGGGACAGAGCCGGTCGTTTAATCGACTAAGTATAAGAGGGTTAGTGGAAGCCTCCACGTGCCTCATTGGTGCAAATTCAGAAGTGAGACCCAAGGGACAAACCCCAAATGAGTGCAATCCCTCCACATGGTTAGAGCCTCAAAAATTTAAATTGTTTGTTGAAAATTCTAAGGCCAGTGGACAATGCCACATGTCTCATTGGTGCACCTTCAAGGGTCGAATCCAAAGGTGGTTCCCCAAACAAGCGCCATCTCTCCACGTGTCTAGGGTCCAACAAAAGTCAAAAAGGATAGATCGACCATTTAATCGGCTAAGTATAAGAGGGTTGGCGAGATGCCTCCACGTCCATCATCAGCAAAAATTCAAAAGGTGCGGACCAAAGATAGACCACAAACTTGCGCCACCCTCCACATGTCCAAGGTTCGTAAAAGGACAGAGTTAGCCATTGAATCGGCTAAGGAAAGGAGAACTAATGAAAGCCCCATGTGTCCCTTTGGTGCTCTTTCAGGGGAAAATCCAAAAGCAGGTCCCAAACGTGTGCCAGCTCTCCATGTGTCCAATCAGTGCACCTCCAAAGGTCAAGTCCAAATAGAGTCTCCAAATGAGCGGGAAGCCTCCACGTGTCCCGGGTCAGATATAAATCCTTCTCCAAAAAGAGGGACTTAGTTAAAATGAAAAAATATAGAACAAGCCCACAAAGGGACACGTGGCCATGTTTCAGTCCAAGCGGGAAGGTGGGTGGTCGGAGGAACTTTGGAATTTTAGCTTATGTTTTGAAAAGTGCAAGAGTATAAAAGTAAGGTACACCTCCAATGACACCCGGAGAAGTCACGTGTCACACCTAAATTACATGCGGGAGGCGGGCTATCGAGCCACTTTCATAATTTTGTCTTTGTTTCCATAAAAGGCGTAAAGTGATAAAGTGAACCGCACCCCCACTCACACCAAGGATAAATTCAAAGGTTGAGCCCACATCGAAAGTTAAAATAGGAAGGCGGGATGTCGAGCATTTTGGGAATTTTGGTTTTATTTCCAAAAAGAGTGTTAAAAGTTATAAAATGCTCCACGACTCTGCTGGGGTCTTGATCCCACGTTGAAAATTCAAAATGAGGAAGCGGGTTGGTGGAGAACTTTGAGATTTTGAGCCTTGTTTCCAAAATAATTAAAATTATAAAGTGATCTGCGACTTTGTTACCACTCGGGTAAAGCCATGTGTCGACCTATATAAAAGTGAAGTTACGAACCTACGGGGGGAGATAGACTTTTTCACTTTTCATCTTTTGCACTAAAGGTGCAATTTAAATTTCGGGCCCATGCGGATACATTTTATGAAAATTGCATTTTCACCATTTTTGTACGGATTCGATTCAAATATTCAAATAAGTATAACTTTTGCTCTAGTGCTAGAAATTTGACAAATTTTAGACGATTTGAAAGATCTTGGTCTCGTATATGCCATGGAAGCATAAAATATTGTTTTCAGTAGGATTTGATGGTTGGAAATATAGAAAACATCTTTCACACCATTAATACATGATCTGATTGCTTCAAATAGATCATATTTGATCCAATCTTCCATCCTCCTTCTCTAACACACCAAACAAACATGGAGAACCGACTGATATCTTGATTTGGGTGAAAATATGGAAAACATCTTTCGTGCCATTAATATGTGATTTGACTACTTCAACTTGATCAAATCTCATCTGATCTTCAATCCTTTCCTCTTCAAAGACGCCAAATATACATGGAACCATATTTGACAGATTATAGGTAGATTTGCAGGGGCATTGATGGTTGGTGGTTGAGCTTCCAAATCATATTTTCTTCTTTCTCTTCTTCTCCTCTCTTCACTTCATCTATAAATGTAAGAGCTTGGATCATTGCAAATTTTGGACTCTGATACTTTTGAAGTGTAATTATAATCAAAAGTAAATCAATACAGAAGGATTTTCCCCTTTTCTCTATCTTCCTCCATTGTCCCTTCTTGCTTACCTAAATTCTTGGATCATTTATCTTCTGTGATAAGAAACTTTGTGTTCTTATTGATATGATTTCTAGAACTTTGTGTCTATGGAATGATATCTTATGTTGTGAATGTGAATGATTTTGTTCTGTATCACTCTTTCTCAGTACGTATAGGGTTATACTCTGCTATCTATATTTCCTAAAAGTATTATTATATTCTTCTCTTTCCTTTCTTCAGTTCTTCCATTTGTTTGTATTGATAATCTATTTTGGTATAAAAGCATTTCAAGATGTCATAGGTCCAGCCTTAAGATGAAATTTGTACATTTGTATATAAGCTTTTTGCTTGCTTTCAATAAGGAACCCTCTCCCATAAAGAGAAGGAACTTGTTGTCCACTAACGTGGTTTTGTTAAAGTACCATTTTAAAACCCAACATAATCGAAACTATAGGCTTATAGAGAAGGTTTGGAAATCCCTAGTGTGGTAAAACTTGGATTTATGTTTAAAATGTTAAATTGTATGACAAAACTCTTTTTACTCTCACTTGTTGTTACTAGCCTATAAGGGCAGTGGCCTCTTCTTGAATGATTGTGAAATTCCTTATAGTGAATGGCCGAAACTAGTATTATCTTCCTTCCCTTGTTAAACAATGTTGAGTGGTGGTCGTGAACTATATTACCATCATATAACCTATATGATTACATGATTAAAATTTTAATACACTCGACCTTTCATGTTAACCTTTGTATCCCGTGCTTCTACCTAGATTAGTTGTTCAATTTTTGTCATTTCAGAAAATAAGTAATCTCGCTTGTGATTTTGGTACCTTTTTATGAATGTAGATTGTTTGTTTGAGTATCGAGTTCTCAATATTTTCACATAATTGTTTATTTGATGGAAATCCTATTACATTAGACTTTTGTTTCTAACTTATCGTGCCAATGGACCCCTTCTCAAATGATTGTTTAATTTTCATTGCTTTCGAGGCAATGTTCAAAATTGAAGTATAAGGCTATCTTATTAGATTGTCATGGTGTAAATCTTATTTATCTTAAGGGGTTGTTAGTGTTTAGAGCTTTGAACCAATTCTTAAAATAGAATATTTTTCCTTCTTGATATTGTTAGATAGTAGCTTATTGTTACTTTGTGTAGTCTTATCTTTCTCAGTTCTCGTGAATTGACTCAGGTTAATAATTGTTGTAGAGGCTTATGCAAGTAGATGAGGGAAAGACTTGTAGAATATTTCATCGAACTTGGTTGTGAAGTTATTTTGTACAAATATGTTTATGTTGTAAAAATATGGTATGGGTTATGTGGGGATTTAAAAGGAAAACCAGTGCCATAGTATCATGTGTTGTGGAGTAATGTTTTATCATGAATATTGAAACTTTGGCTTGTTTTGTTATCGTGGAAAATATAAAAGTTGATTACCGCATGGTTATGGGTGATTATAATTTATTATAGAAATCTGAAGAATAGTATAGTGTGGCATGACCAATGTTATTAATGTCTTGTTTCCTAATCTTGGATCCATAGAGTTGGTTGTCCCTTTGTGTATTGCATCATGTTGGAAAGACTTGATGTAACTATGTATAGTTTCACAAGCTAGTAATGGTAAACTTTTCTGTTGAGATAAAATGTTGTGTGGTGAACCATTGTAAGACATAGTAACAATGTAATTCTAAGCATAGTAAAATGGTTGGATGATCCTTATAAAAGTTATAAAAATTAAAATAAAATATATTTCTTTAAATAATATAAGGTAGATGTGAGCTTCTTTATAACTATTGGGTGCTTGGGTGATCAAAGAGGAACCTAGCTTTTGTGATAAAAATTTATTTACATTGTTTTTTTCTAAGCTAAACAAATGAAAATTATCCATTATGGTGAATTCTTAAATGATCTTATGGTGTAAATCAATGATTAGTTTTTGGAAGATAATAAGGTTATATCAGTATGAGGTAAATTAATTAAGAAACCCTTCAATATCTCTCATTCATTTGAAATGTAATTTTCTTTTCTTTGTCAAAATTAACCAAGCAAGATCTAAATGAAGCTTTTAACCAATTTTTTAAACTCTTAGCCTCAATAAAAGATTGGTTAGTAACCAATGAGTCCCCTGAAGCTCAATTCTTTTTGACTGTTTCCCTTAACCCTTGCCTTGGTTCTTTGTAACCTTTCTTAAGTATTGTTAAACTTTTGATCCTTGCACAAAGAAGATTATTGTTCCGAACCTAAAATGGTACTTTCCCTCAATCGGAGCTTGTTCTTATCACCTGTGCAATAGAGGTGTGGAACAAGTTTCAGTGGCTTGAGTAAGATTAATTAACCTTGTGAGAAATGGAAAATATTCTTAAATAAATGAATTAAGGAAGTTATTGACATATTCTAGAATGATTCTCCTTCAGAAAACTTGATCTTAATCTAATCAGTCAATAGTATAAAAGAAAGAAGTTCACCTGTGTAAGAAGAATTTCTCGAATCATAACATGAATCTTCTAGATCGTAAGTCAAGTTTTGAAGACAATTTCAATAAATAAATAATCTTAAAATATGTTTCTCTCTAGGATGTCCTTCATTGTAGAATCGTGTACTATGGTTAGACTTTTACGTTGTGCCTTGTCGAAGGGAAAAGTGAATTGTTTGCAATGGGTGTTGTATGATTCCTTATTACCTATGTGGTCTATGTTGTGTCTAGCTTGTTGGGAGTTGGTAGTAGCCCTTTATGATCACATTTGTTGTCGTGTACACTCCAAGTAAATCAAAAAAAGTTATCCGAGTTTTTCGGTGTTGTTTTTGGCATGTGTTTTAGCAATCGTTAAAAAATTAGTTAGCTAAATGAGAGACCTATAAGACAATGCAAGTTGATACAGGAAAATCTTTGTTCTTATTGGTCATTAAAGAAACACTTCATACATGTATTACATGCCATTGAAGGAAGAAAAATAAAAACAAAAATCATGCGACCCTAATTAATTCCAAGGATCAAGAAATCAAAATTAGAAAAGTATTTCCTAAAGTTACTTTGAAAAGAAATAGATATTTATTAGAAAATAGATAATTTCAATATATGGAGAGATACCTTTTTCTAATTTTTGAATTAGTGTAAAATAAATATATTTTAGGTAAACGAAAAGAAAGTATTTTCGAATAAAGTATTTTTAATTAACTTACCTTTAATACATTATAGGGAATAGTTTTACATAAAATTAAATAATTATGTTAAAAGACATCGAGTAACAGAGGGTTGTGTAATGATATGATTTCTACATTTTTGATTGACTTATAAAAATTAAAATTGTAAATATTAAAACTAATTTTTGTAATGTTGATGTATAATAATTTAAATATTCAATAAAGCATTCTTATTTAACTCACCTTATTTAAAATGAATATGACGTGCATTTTTCTATACATTATAAG